>VSMD01082580.1:0-65229 GCA_008750895.1 Mirza zaza
TGTGTGTGTGTGTGTGTGTGTGTGTGTGTGTGTGTGTGGCAGGGGTTGGCTGTACTGAACAGTTCTGTGTCCACAGCTTCCCTTTCAACTACAGATTTCTTGACTTGTGTTCTGGACTATTTACTTTCTCTGTTCTGGCTTAGCAAACAAAATATACTTCTTTCCATATCATAAAAATTCCTCAATATCTCTGGTCACTGATAACCCCATTCTCAGATTGGGGGTATATATAGATCATTCTCTGTTTACTAACATTTTAGTAGGGTTTTGGAAGGAAAATAAATCCATGCACCACCTTGAACTTGAAATCTGCAGATGTGGCTGAGGAGTGAGGCAGGGCAGACCGTGGAACAGGCCAAGTGAGTCATCACAAGGAAAGAATAGTAAAGATTCAGTCCTTCACAGCTATGTTCTGACATCTCTACTGTATGAACATTCCAGTGACTGGATTGTTATAGTTCTTTTTACATATATGTGTTATGCTAAGAATTGCGGTTGTAAGACTATAAAGCAAGGGCCCCACAGAGTAAGGTGAGATAACAAAGTTTGAGATGTAGACATTGGTAATTGCTATTCAACAATACCAATATCAGCATGAATGAGATAAATCCTTCAAAATATAAAGAATCTTAAGTGAGAAACATGTTCTAAGGACTCTTGAGTGTGTTGTTTAAAAACATGTTTTAAAGCCTTTTACTTATTTTTCCCAAGAAAGGAAATCTTAAGGATGGCTAGCCTAGTGGTTAAAAGCAAAGACTCTAGAACCAGATTGCTGGGATTTGAGATCCATCTGTTTAAATACAACAGCGTGTGAAATAAATAAACTATTTATTTAGTTCTGCAGGCCTGAAGGACTGGAGGTAGAAGTAGTCCTCAGGGCTTTCAACTCAATTAAATGAATGTGTACTGATTATCACTAGGTTGCAGCCCTAGAGCTGACTCCTGAAGCTAGAGACACAGGAAATGTATTTTCTGAATGTAGGGAGCTTACAGCTGGATAGGGAGATGGTCACATAAAGAAATGATGACTCTACATGTAAAACCAGCAACAGGAGCATGGATAAGGCATAGGGGAAATACAGAAGGGAGTGTAATTAACTGCAGAGTCAGGGGAGGTTGTCAACAGGCTCAGCACCCATAATCATGGTACTGAAGAAATGAGTAGGATCCTTCAGGTGGGACCTGGCAGGAAACTAATCCAGGTTAATGTGCCCATCTACAATATGTTAGTATGGTTATCTTAGCATGAAGAGATTTAGGAGTCAGACTCTGCCACATGCTGGGCTACATTTGTTCTATTCCATTGAGACCCTTGCTTTTGACTTTTGTGCCTGAAACACTTTCTTAGCTATATCCTCTGCTTTTTTACTGGCTGCAAAATCATCCTCTCACCCATAGCACATCCTGTGGTGGTGGGGGAGGGGGAAGATGGGATTTGCTTAATTACATTATTGCAGTTTTTATTTATTTACATGTTTTTCCTGTTTACCACAAATGGATGGCAGTGGAGATAAAGCCAATTAAACCCTGCTAAGAGTGTGCTGTAGAGAAGTGTCCATATTATTTTGCTATTAAAATGAGGAAGGGGACCACAGGTGCTCAGCCTTTGGGAATAAGCTTACAAATACATTTTCCAATTCAAACATCTCTGTATTTCTTTTCAAGGAGAGAAATTGGAACGGAAGGCATGATTTCAGTGACAAGCTCACTTGAAACTACAAAATTTTCCTGTTGCCATAAACTTAAGCCTACTCAAAACTGGAAAGTGATTATTTCTGAGGAAAGGAATAGAGTATTTCATTTTAAAATAAGTATTGATTTTTTTTCTTATTAGATCAAACATGTACATTGTGGATAATATAGAAAAGTATAAAGAGACAAGGAAAATATCTAGTGATCCCATCTCCCTGGCTTAGTGGAATACTTCTTTAATGTCTTTTCCCTATCTATATGACATTATATTTGGAAGATAAAATGACTTAAACCACTTGTCATATTGCAGTATTATAATAGAATCCAATTCTAATACTCAAAGGCTTTCTTACACTTTCTATTTCACACGCACAAATTATTTGCCCTTTTTGAACTTGCTGAAGAATAACCAGAAACTACTTTCTGTTTTGAATGTACTTTTGTCACTGTTTTCCAAACTCCTTTCCTCCTTCCTTCTCTCCCTCCTGAGCCTATGATCATGTTATTCTGCATGTGTCAGGGCTTCGGTCTTTGGATTCCAAATTTTCCTCAGTTGGGTTGAAACTTGAACCTAGCAGAAGGTTTTTGTTCATAAAACTATATTAAGACTAAAATAAATAATTGATATTTTAAACTTGTCCCACTTGCTGCCTCCTTAAAATATTAGAACAATTCATAAGGACAAGGGCATAAAGGGCTTTTAGAGCTCTGTTTTGCACAGAGATATATAATACCAATTATTTAAATCTGCGATAACCTTACCCTTTTTTCTGAGATGGGGTCTCGCGGTTTTGCCCAGGCTGCTCTCGAACTTCTGAGCTCAAACTATACTCCTGCCTCAGCCTCCCAAGTAGCTAGGACTACAGGTACTTTAAATATTTTTGTGAACAAGCCAGTTTAGTCCACATATAATAATTCACAGACTATCTTTGCAGTTCATATATTTAAAGTATAATAATTCATAAATCAGTTAGGATATCTTTATATACATCTTATTCAGGACCTATTCATGTGTCCCTGGGTGTGAGGTGCTACCTGTCTTCAAAGTTTGGGTGTCTGAGGCTCTAGGCCTTACAGAATCCATAGCTTAAAACAGGTCCAGGAGACAGTGCTACACTAAGTGTAGTGTCCAAACCATCAGCAGCAACAGCAGCATCTGAGAGTGTGTTAAAAGTTCAAATTCAAGGACCCCACTTCAGATTTACTAAATCAGGGTCTCTAGAGGTGACATGCAGGAATCTGCGTTCTAACAAATTCTCCAGGTAGTTCTTGGATATGCTAAAGAGAACCATGAATAGAGAAACATAGTAGTTTCTGAACAGAGATTCCCAAATCCATATGATATGTTAGGCATGAATGTACTTTTGGAAAAAATGGAATGGAATATTCAAAATAGATTCTTGGAAAAATTTGAACAGAACATCATCATATCTGCGTCAATGTCAGAATAGATCCTGTAGAGACTAATTTTAGAATAATTTCCCACCTAGCAATAGTTATAAGAATATGAAATTATAGTCTGGAAACTAAAACATTTGATCCCATAGAGCAGTAGATCTCAACCTTGACAGCATTTAAGAATTATCTGGGGTGTTTGCAATAGAGCCCATTCCTAATTCTTACCTCCCAGAGATACTGATTTAATTGATCTGGCATAAAGCCCAGATTTTTTTTTAAAAAAAAGGCTTTCTATGTTATTTTAATACACAAGCAGGATTGAGAACCTCTGACTGAGAGTGAACTCATTTTCAGCATGACTCCCAGCCGGAAGCCAGATAAAGCCGTGTCCACTAGGACCATAGTACCGAATTCCGAGATAAATTCCCGAAATGCCCTCTCTGTGAATCAAAGCTCAGAAAACAGTGTTACAGGCCTTTTAATGAAATTTTGTTTGCAATTATCAAAACTAGGGTGTTGAAATAAAATACGTAGAGTCTCAGCCTATGTTTTGGTATTTTCCTCTAGTAAGGCTGGCCTTGGATCTCTTTTTGTGAGGTATGGGAGACAGAGAAGAGGTAATATTGTAGTACAGTGTTTTGGGCTTTTTTTAATTTTGTTTTTGCCTTATGAAATTACTAGGTCATGACCAATATTGTTTTAAATGAAGTAAAATAGAACAGGAGAAAAAAATAGAGAGTATAGGAGTACATGGCAGTTAAGAATAATTATTGTTTCATAAAATTTTAGTTTCAGTTATATGTGCTTGTGTGTATGAATGCATACATTTCAGGTGTGTATATAGTTTTTCACAATGGAAAATTTATTTCTTAGTATGAGTCATGATAAAAACTTTATGTCAATATTCTAGAGCAGCGGTCCCCAACCTGTTTGGCACCAAGGACAGGTTTCATGGAAGACGATTTTTCCATGGACAGTTGGTGGTGGAGGATGCTTTCAGAATGATTCAAGCACATTACATTTAATGTGCAGTTAAACCTCTCTGCTAATGATAATCTGTATTTGCAGGTATTACTCAGCACTAGCATCACCGCCTCAGCTCCACCTCAGGTCATCAGGCATTAGATTCTCATAAGGAGCGCACAACCTAGATCCCTCGCATGCGCAGATTACAGTAGGGTTCGCACTCCTATGAGAATCTAATGCCATCACTGGTCTGACAGGAGGCGGAGCTTTTGCGGTGATGTGAGTGATGTGGAGTGGCTGTAAATACAGGTGAGGTTTCCCTCGTTTGCCTGCCTCCTGCTATGCAGCAGTGGTATAAAGAAATGAATGCTAGACTTGGAATGAATATCTATGCTCCAATCTTGGTTCTGCCGCCTACTTTGAGCTTGGAGCATAGTCACTCCAAGTCTAGCATGTGTTCCTTTATACTACTGTTGTTCCTTAAGCCCTTGCATTTCAAATGTTCCATGTCCTCTAGAACTGTGTGGTCCCCAACCCCTGGCTGTGGACTGGTACTGGTTCATGGACTGTTTGGAAGCAGGCAAATGATTACTAAATGGTCATGAAAATATTTGCCGTAAAGCTTCTACATATCAAACTGTTCTGAGTACTGAAGATATAAGACAAGATACAACTTGGCTGCATGAAGGAAAATTTTCCTTTTTTGTTGCTCCAAAGATAAGTGGTACCCATTGATTCCATTGGTTCCCTGGCCTTTATTGTCTTGTTTCTTTATTTTTCCCCAGAGAAGGAAAGCCAAAATTCCAGAGAAAGAAAGAAAGTTATTTAAGTTCATAGGTGAGTTTTCTTTTCTTTTTAACTCAGGGTAAAGATATGGACATGAAGTTTGACATGATTTTGAATTATGGGACCTGGGTTTTTTTGAGAGATTACAGGCTTTCTTGAGTTAAGTTTCAAAACCTTGGCTTGGAATATAAAGAGTAAAATACTAAATGACTTGATATTACTGTACTTTGTAATGTAAGAGACAGTTTTCTCACCTAAAAGGAGATAGAGTTTAACTAGGGAGACATATTGGTTCAGAAAGGAGAGATAGAAAGAAATGCAGTCAAGTAATTGCTGGTGTGGTTCTGTGTGAAGTGAGGGCCCATGTTCTGCTATCATTTCTGTGTCTAGCATGAGTGAGAGAATTAACAACCCAAGAAAAGAATCCCACGTGTGTGTTTCACTTTCAAGTGGTGGCCAGGGCAAAATTCTAACCTCATGGAGAAGCCTCAAGAGGTGCTGAAAGATGCAATAACGTTGGCTGAGTTCGCTATTTAAATGAATGAGTCTGAGGGCAGTTTCAGAGTATATTAAGTACGTGGGTAGGGCAATTGCCAAATATCCAAAAGTTTTCTGTACTTCTCAGAGGGGAGCAGAAATGACTGAGAGAGGGCAGGTGTGTAGGAAGTATCCTTAGGGCTGGGGCAGGGATGCATAAACTTGGTGAATAGATATAATGACAAATCAAAAATGATTTAGCAGATACCAGTGGGGGTGGGTGTGCAGGAGAGAGTGTATGGAACATAAGAAGTGGAAGATACCTCTGTTTAAGATACGAAGGACACAGAATAACCACAGACTACCTCCTTTTTTTTTTCAGCCATGATGTATATAAGCCCACTGCACTGCCAGATGCTGATAACTGACCCCGTGTTTCAGAAGTCATAACTGCCTTTGATTAGACAAGAGACTGACATCAATAACTTTCTCCTGATAAGAGACAATTGGGCATGGATTGGTTCTGGCTGGTTTTATGGAGGCTGTGCCCTTGAGTGCCTTCATGTTCCTGTTTCATCTTTTGACAGATACGGCCTAATTGTTATACATTTAAATGCTAAGTCTCCACCCCAAAGTGAACATGGGATGCATGTAACATGCATGTTTGCTTATCACACATGCATGCAACCCCTTTTCAAGAATATTCATCGCTCCTCCTATATCCCGTTAAATATGTATACTTGGACAACTCTTCCAGCATAAATTCTTGTCTTGCCCCTCCCTCAACGTGCTTGCTTTCAGTTTCCAGCTGGAGGTCGTACTTCCCACCTGGAGGCTGTGACCACTTAAGGAATAAAGCTCTCCTTTCGAAATTTATAACTTGAGTGATTTTTTTTCTGTTGACAAATATAAGACAATTTGTTGAGCACCAAGTATATGTTAGATTTAAGTTAGGCACTTTTCACTTTTCTCATACGTTATTTTATTTAATACTCGCAAAATGTTTGCAGGATATTATTATACCACATTGCATGTTTATAAAAATAGGGGCTCAATCAAAGTAAAGTGATTGGATTGAAAGCATTGGCCATTAGCTGTAGCCTGTCCAAGCTCCTAACATTAGTAGCTTTACATGTTTTCAGTTGGGACACTTGTCCTCATGGTGCATAGGCTGCTGATTTCTGCTCTCTTTGAGCATCGAGGAGACCCAACCCACTGCATTTCAATATTGAGAATCAGGACTTGAAGAGAAGCAGCTCTGTCCACTCAGTTCTTTATGGCCATATCCCCTTAATTGACTTGGAATATGACCCTCAGCTGCTCCCCTGAAGCCTCAATATAAAGTCCCAGCTCCCTCCCATTTCCTGCAAAGCCCATCACAACCTTGTCTAAACCTCACTCTCCTATATCATCTTTTCCTATTCTCTACTTCCCACATGCAGGCCAGGCATGTCCAATTATAATCTCCAAGAGAGACATCATGTTGCCCTCTCCCTTCAGGTATATTGCTCACTTGACCTGAAACCCTCTTTTACCCTTTTCAATCTATTAAACTTTTGATGGTTTTTCATAGCTCAAGTCCTGCCTCCCCCAGGATGGTTTACCTTAACCACAGAATATGATTTAGGCACCCCCAGCATGTCTTCATAGTGCCCTGTTCTTCTCTCTTCCATAAAACATGCCCGTCATGGGGTAATCATTGACTAACTTGTGTTTCTCCATTAACTATTACCTCTTTGAAAGCAGAACCCGTATATTAGTCTTTTACAATACCAGTTATAAATGTTCAATTCCAATCAGTGGGACAACTTTTTTTCCAGACGTGAGGTGTCACATTATCTAAAGATAGGGAAGTAGAAAGAGAGAGAATCCTCTTTCAGGCAAAACAGGCCTCAAAAGCTCAGAGAATGTCCAGCTCTTTTTCCACATCCCATTCATTCATTTTCTCCCCCAAACAGGTGAAGACAGGCACCTGTCTTTGGTGGTCCTGATACTAGAATGATCTCCAGGAAAACCTTGGCTGCTTGCTTCAGAAGACAGGGAGAAATAGGAAAATTCCCAAGCGGAAGTGCCTGTGGCAACTTGAGAAGGTGAGGAACAGCAGGCTTCTCTGATAACCTTGTCCCCTTCTAAGCTGACCCTGTTCCATGTGCTTGAGAGGAAGGCCTCTGTTTCCCTCCCACCCCAGCTCCTGGCCATGCTGCCTGAATCTTTCAAGACGTTCCCCCCACTCCTTCATTATCTCTCCTCTGTGCCAAAGGGAGCTGCTTGCTGTGACGCCTGCCATAATATGTCACGAGCTGACAGGCAATCGCTTCGTGGAGGATACTTCTCGGCCACAGGACACACATCAGACTGACACACTACTTCTCCTTGATGGGGAAGAGCAATTCTTCTACATCCTTCGGTGGAAAAAAAACCGTTATAAAATGCCAGGCTCCTGTAGCAATATGATGTGAATAGGGACATTATAAATACAGGAGTTTTTATAACTGTCATTCGCCCTTCCAGCCTTGGGATGTGTGACACATGGGTATGATAATCACTTGCCCTTATCTCAAGCATATTGATTCATTTATCCATATAGTTATTCATTTATTTTTCAGAAAATTTGGGGGGTAGTTTCCAAGATCCAGGTACTTACTTGCAAGAAATGCCAAAAGGATCCAGGGGTCAGCAAAACCTGATCCCTGCCATTAAGAACATCTTATGCAAGAGACACAGGCACATAAACATTATTACAACACAATGAGACAAGGGTTTGGAAGACAGTCAGACACAAAGCACCATCAGGTGAGTACAATGGAAAGAGCTACTCGTGATGCCCGAGGGATCAGGAAAGTTTCACAGGGGAAAAGAAATAGGAGCTGATTTTTGAAGGACAAGGCATTCACCTGGTCTGGGTAGGGAAGACGTCAGTCTGGCCGGGGCAACAGATGAGAGGGAGATGAGTATGAAGGAGCAAGGGTTGCAATGCTCCAGGGCTGGTGTGCAAGATAAACAGGTGAGTCATGGAAGTTGGCATCGAACAGGCCAGTGGGGGGCAAATTATACAAGGCCTAAAAAGCCTTAAGGAGTTTGGACTTTCCTATGTTGCCACTGGGGAGTCATCAGCTATGTTGGCAGGATTGAGCACAACCGGGGATTTTAAGGTGAATGTTCCCCAACTTCATGGAGGCAGGAGCAATAAGAGGCCTTTTAAACTTCTCTCTCTTCCTCTTGTTTATTTTTATCTTTCCTTGTCTGTGTTTTAATAAGGGATAAAAACTCTAAAACACACATTAACCACTTCGGTAACACGCTCACCGGCCACGAAACCTTGCCCACAGCCGGCACTCATGGTCCGCACGATAGTTTGTGCTGTGCATTGACGACGAATCCGTTTTGCTCTTGTGTGATGAGAAAAGCTTTAAAGCACTGAAAGCTTGTTTTACTTTACAGGCAGCTTTACTTGTAATGTAAATCAGAATAGGTAACATATACATACATGTTTTTATTACGTTATTTTTAAATGTTCACAATTTTATTTTGATAAATGAAAAATTAGAACATTCATATCATGGCTATTGGCTAAAGTCCACGCTCGGCTGTGCACCTTCATATCACGGCTGTCGGCTAAAGTCACTGTGCGCGTTCATCTGTGGCTATCGACTATAGTCGTCACTCGTACCAAAGTGGTTAAAAACCTGGTGGTATATACTTATGAGTAGCATGGGAAGAGGGGATCTTGGGAGACTGAATCTTATTCTATGGGGTATGGCAGGTCTTAGAAACATAATAGACAAAAGGAAGACAATCTGAGAATATTGGAGTTTGTTAAATGAGGAAAAGAAGGGGCCCAGGGGTACTAGTCTGGGACAGAGAAGCGTCAAGTGGCCTTGGAGCCTAATTGCTGGATCCCCTTTCCCAGTGAGGGCTGATCTGGTGCCTAAAGACCTGCAGGGGAAGTGTCTGGAGGACACAGGTATAAGGGAAGAGCCATGAGTGAGGCTAGAGAGACATGGAAGCACCACAAATGGCACTCATAGGTGCAGGTAAAAGCCAATGCTTTGCTGATTGTGTGTTTGCTTAGGCAAGATGTGGCCATTAAACCTTGGGTGTGGCGATAGAGGCAGTTGAGAAGATAGTGGCAATAACTTGGCCATGGGGGTCTGTCTTTTATTTCCTAAAGGAGATGATTAAAAGGAAGAATATAGTCTAAGATTATGCAGGTAGTAAGCAGCACAGGTGTTGGGTTCAGATAGATCAGAGTTTAAATCCCAGCTCTATCGTTCACTGATTCTGTGATCCCTGGCAAACTGCTTACAATCACCAGGTCTCTTGTCTCTTCTTTTATGACATAGGAATGAAAAAACTTATCTTTCAGCATGATTGAAAGGACTAACTGAAATAACGTGTGTAAAATGCTCAGCCTATTGCCAGACATTTAAAAAATGGTAACGGTTATTTTACACAGTTTATATATTTTGTATTTAGCACAGTGTTGGGCACTCAAGAAACTTAGGAATATTCTTTGTGACTTCTCTTGGCTTTCAAGTCCACTGGGAATTTAAATTCATCTTTTGCAAGTATAAGACACATTAAGAGTTATCACCAGTTGGTATTGAAGGAGATAGTCATTTGTCAGTAATATTGACCCAAGGAAAACCAGTCAGGTGTAAAAGGCATCATTTTGAAATGATATGACAAATGAAGCTCCATTATTTGAAGGAGGAGACAGAAATAGGGTCACCAGATCTTACAGGTCTGCTCTGACATAGTTAAACAGTTGTCGCCATTCCAATAAGCAGGATTCTTTCATCTTTGCATGAGCTAGGGGTGGGAGGGACTGGTCCATGGAAAGAGGGAAGATAAAATTTGTATACCTTGAGCATCAAAACCTGAGATAGAATGACTACTTTAGAAATAAACATAAGGGTTTGGAAAATACAGCAAATAGATATCAATGTTCCATCAAAAACATTAGTACATTTTTGGATATTTCTTTGAATATGTATGCCCCTCATTGATTAGAATTATTCAGTGATAAACCTTAAGTGTCTGTGTCTGAAGGCCAGCAAATTTTATTAAAATTTAATGAAGAACAAGGGAAATTTTGACATTCTGCTATTACTCCTTTGGCATTCAAGTTTATGTTTAATTCAGGTTTTCATAATTTGTAATGAAATAAACTTCTTCATGCCATGAAAAATTCACAACATGTGAAGCGCTGGGAGTATACGTCAGATACACTATGATTATTATTCACTGCTTAAAGAATTGTTTACGTGTCATGAACTTACCCTTGTGTATCAAAAAGGAAGGCAGAAGTTAATATTAGATGCTAAATAAACAAAAGGTTTATATTTAATTCCCAGATCATTGTACACAATTTGATGGTTCACCTGCCCAGCATTGTTCTAGAGACTGTTAGGACAGCACAGCCTCCAGTCTGGTTTCCTTGTCTCTGGTTTTCTGACCTCTAATTCCTCCACATTAACATGAGAATTACCTTTACAAAATTAATATGTATTCTAACCTTAATTTCATTTATTTATTTTATCAATACATAATTTTACGTATTTATGGGGTACACGTGATATTTTGATACATGCACACAATGTATGATGATCCAAGCAGTATTTAGGATATCCATCGCCTCAAACATTTGTCATTTTTTTGTGTTGGAAATATTTCACATCTTCTAGCTATTTTGAAATACACAATAATCTTTTTTAACGAAAGTCACTCTACTGTGCTATCAAATACTAGAATTTATTCCTTCTATATAGCTGTATGTTTGTATCCATTAGCCCTGCGGACCCCAATCCCTGGGCTGCAGATCAGTACTGGTCCAGGGCCTGTTAGGAACTGGGCCACACAGCAGGAGATGAGCAGAGGGTGAGCCAGTGAAGCTTCATCTGTATTTACAACCACTCCCCATCACTTACATCACTACCTGAGCTCTGCCTCCCACCCTCCCATGCCCGTGGAAAAATTGTCTTTGATGAAACTGGTCCATGGTGCCAAAAAGGTTGGGGACTGCTGCATTAGCCAACCTCTCTTCATCCCCCCTCTACCACCCTTCCCAGCCTCTGGCAACAATCATTTTACTCTCTACCTCCATGAGATTGAGTATTTTAACTCTCACATATGAGTGAGAACATGTAATATTGGTCTTTCTGTGCCTGGATTATTTCACTTAACATAATGACCTCTAGTTTCATTCATGTTGCTGCAAATGACAGGATTTCATTCTTTTTTGTGGCTAAGTAGCATTCTATTCCGTATATATACTGCATTTTCTTTATCCATTCATTCACTGATGGCATTTAAGTTCATTTCATATCTCAGCTGTTGTGAATAGTGCTGTAATGAATGTGGGGCTTCAGGTATCCTTTAATATACTGATTTCCTTTCCTTTGGATAAATACCCAGCAGTGGGGTCTGCTGGATTATATGGTAGTTCTATTTTTAGTTTTCTGAAAAATCTCCATATTGTTTTTCATAATGACTGTACTAAATTACATCCCTACCAACCGTGTATAGGAGTTCCCTTTTCTAGGCATCCTTGCCAGCATTTGTTGTTTTTTGTCTTTTTGATAATAGCCATGCCAACTGGGGGAAGGTGATATCTCATTGTGGTTTGGATTTGCATTTCCCTGATGATTAGCAATGTTGAACATTTTTTTCACATACCTGTTGGCCATTTGTATGTCTTTTGAGAAATATCCATTTAGATCCTTTGCCTACTTTTAATGGGATTTGGGGGGGGTTGTTTATTTTGCTGTTGAGTTGTTTGAGTTCCTGACCCCCATCTCTTACCATATACAAAAATCAACCCAAAATGTATTAAAGACATAAATATAAGGCCCAACATTATAAAACTACTAGAAGAAAACATAAGGAAAACACCTTAGGACGTTGGTCTAAGGAAAGATTTTATGCTAAGACTGCAAAAGCATAGGCAACAGAAACAAAAATAGACAAATGGGACTATATTAAACTAAAACACCTCTGCACAGCAAAGGAAACAATCAAAGGAGTGAAGAGACAACCTGTAGAATGGGAGAAAATATGTGGAAACAAGTCATCCGACAAAGGACTAATATTCAGAATATGCAAGGAGCTCAAACAATCTTAGTTTCTTAAGGTCTCTCTCTCTCTCCCTCCCCCACTTCTTTCTCTTCCTATCTTGTAGCATCAAGAAGCTATGAACTCCTATGTCCTTTGTAGTTTACAGCAGGAGTAGCACTGGGTCACAGGCAATGCCTGCCAGAACTTCCAGGCCTCAAAGGAATCAATGGTTCTAGGAGAAGCAGGTGCAATAGCTATAATGGTCTCCACCTCTACCACCATCAGTAGTGAGTATTCACCTGGGTTTGTTAATGCCATCTACTCCTTTTTTTTGTCCCTAGATACCTAGGAATTTCCTATAGTTTCTAATCTCTGTATTACTCCATTTTCCCTTTTTCTTCCTCAATACTTCAAGCACTTTTGAAACAAATACCCTCTGTTTGAAATACATAGTGTGATTTCTACTTTCTTGATTGGCTTCTGATTGACTCAAGGTCCTATCAGCCTGTGAGTATAGGTGGGGTCAGAGAAACAATAACCCCAAATTTGTTTTTGCCATTATCTGCTCACACAGATCTTAGCCACCTCTGATATTCCTCTCACTTCAGTGCAATAGGGACCCATGGGAAGATCTCCTGTGTGCCGGTTCAGCTGGGAAGAGTCGCTGCAACGCCCAGCTTCTTGGGCATCTGCCGTCTCCTACCATGCATTATAGTCTCCATCACTGCTCTGCTGCAACTTTCCTGGGTGCTGCCACAGGTGCCAAAGCATTGCACATGCTCCTCTCTATATACCCCATCATATATTTTTCACCTGGGACACAATGCAATATTACTGTGTCACTGGAAATCAGAGTCCCTCATAAAAATACTCTTTAGAGCACAAGCTAAGCTGACATAACAAGCTAAACTGACATAATAAAAGTTGCCAACACATGAGGGCTTCAGCAGGGTAGCGGTTTATTTCTGTTGATGCATTTTCTAGAAGTGAACAGCCTGGGGCTGATGTTGGTTGTTCCAATTCACTCAGGTTGATGGACTAGCTCTACTATCCTACAAATGAGGCTTCTGTCTCTGTATCTGAGGTGGCTACCCTCTTGTTACCATTTCCTAGGCAGAGGGAAAAGGGGGAGAATATCCAGAACAAGACTTTGCTTACAGAGGTGGCTGGAAGCTGTCATAGACATCACTCTGCACACATCCCATTAGCTGTGACTAATTCCTATGACCACACCTATTGCAACAGAGGCTGGGAAATTTGTCTCTAGCTGGACTACCAAATGCCAGTATTCTAGGGTTCAGGGTACCATGTGCAGATGTGTGGTATGGCCTGAAGAAGAGCACCCTGGGAGCCCAAGGAAACCCATACTCCGCTTACCAAGCCATGAGCCCAGTCCATCTTCTTCCTTCATGAAACCTCCTCCTCTTGTCAAGCCATATGTCCACAGGGTTATCTCTGCCCCAAGGGGTGCCTTTTTCTAATTGGTACAAGGAGACTATTTAGGCTAGTGGCAGCCCTGAATATGCTTAATGAAAGGTATTAGCAGTCTATTTCACAGATTATATTTAGGGTTTGTACATGGGACTGAGGAAGGTAGAAAGGAGTTAGGAACAGACACTATCCTGTGGCCTCTAGATTTCTCTCTCCTAAATGAGTGTGATACAAAAATATTCTTGTTTCAACCAAAAATAGACTCTTCAATAAAAATTGCCTGTTACAAATTTAACTACCCCTCATATCTTCCCCACTAATTCATTCACCTCCCTTATAGCCAATAATCTGAATATAACTATTATTATTCCTGTTATATATAAGGAAACTGAGATTCAGAGATATTGGGTAACTTGTCCAAGGTCACACAGCTCATAAGCAATTAGATATGAACTGGAATCCAGGTCTATCTGACTCCAAAGCCATTGCTGCTTTTATTATATCACAGTACCTGTTAAGTTACAAGGACTGCTACCTTGTGATTAAAAAATGAACTACTTGTAATATGACCCTTTTAATAGAGAAGTTCCAAGAAACAGGACAGTACCAGGGCCACACTGTCATTGTGGTTTACACTTCCCATGAACTCTTTCCAATAAACATTTCATTTAAATTTAATAAAGCAGTTAATAAAGCCATAAAGGTTAATTACTAGTTAAGGGAAAAATATGACTTCACTTTGGTGAACATGTGAAAAATGAATCAACTTTGTTCTCAGTTAACCCAGGATTATACAGGCAATAAAGCATGATTATGGATTTAACATGTTAATTCCCAGTGGATTTAATAGCAGTGCTGTGAAATACGTGACCAATCGCTAACCTATCTGACAAGACTTCAGACAGCACTAATCAAGATTAAATCACTTGGCCCACATGTGGATGCAATATATCTTTCAAGACGCAATGACTGTAATTTTTCATCATGAAGGTAGTATAAATGCCCAGTGATAGGATGAGAAGTGGAGAAGAGAAAAGTGGAGGACATAATCTATGATCTCAATCTGGTACCTCACTTTGGAAGCTATTTTTGAAGAAAATAACCTTTAACTTGTTTTCATAATTTCAAGATCCTCTTCAGGCTATTATTGTTGTCTGTAATGATTCATGATTTACCTATAATTTGAGGCTTAAAGCAAAGCATCCATATGCCTTAAAATATTCTGCCTTTCCAAAAATAGATCATTGGCACAGTCAGCCCTTTGTAGCTGTACCCTTATAGTTTAGCAGCTCTCTAGGTTATACCAGTGTGATTTTAATTCTTAAGAAACAGAATCCTAAATAACACTGTAATTCTTTTCTAATGAATTGTACCACCTGGTAATCACAAAAAGAAGTGTTCTTTTGACCACTTGAAGGTTTTGAACAACGATCTGAAAACTATGGGCTGTGGGCCATATATGGCCTACTACCTGTTTTTATAAATAAAGTTTTATTAGTTCACAGGCAGACTTTTCATTTGTGTGTCACCATTGGCTGCTTTCATGCTACAACAGCAGAGGTGACTTGTGACAAAAACTGTGTTCTCACAAAGCTTAAAATATTTATTATCCGGCCCTTTACAGAAAATTTTGTTTACCCATGGTCGAGAGCTTCATTTCGTTCTGAATTTTAATTTAACTGAAACATGGTTATTTTCAGGGCCTTCTGTTTCTCTCATTCATTTAACCCATTTTGTTTCCAAATTTTCTAGTTTCACATCCAAACTTCTTTTTTACTTCATGTCATAGTGGTGAGAATTAAATATGAGAGCATGTGCTCTGATATATAATAGGCCCTTAAAAGCATGAATGTATTGCCCCCTCCCCCAGACATGTTACTCTTGTGGTTTTACTAGGAGGTAGTACAGTGTGATAGTGAAGGACAGTACCCTATGCTGTGTAGGGTCAGAGCCCAGCTCTGCCATTATTATCCATGTGACTTTGGGCACATTCCTTGTGTCCTCTGTTTCTCAGTTTCTTCATATGTAAAATAGGAATGGTAATAATAACACACCCACCTCATAGAGTTCTTGGTAAGATTAAAAGCGGTAACACAAGCAATATGTTTATAAGAGTGCTGGTCACACGGTAAGCACTAAACCAGTGCTGCCTACCATCCTTGCCATCATCTTTGTCATCACTTCATCATTAAAAGAGGTTAGACCATATTGGAAAGGATTAGCCAGCCCATTTCTCACTCGCTAGTTAAAAAAAAATAGATTTACTTTAGTTAAGTGTAAAGTGTAGAATTATAAAATCTAATCAGTTCTGTGTTCAAGTCAAGCTCTGTCACCTTCTACTTTTTTTTAACATCTCAAATATTTCACTCAGTTTCTGTGCAACTGAGTTTTCATATTTGTGATATGAAGTTAACAGTACAGATCTCATCAGGAAGTTGAAGATTAAACTAGCTAATACATTTAAAAACTGCTGTCACTGTTCCCGGCATGTTGTATATGCTCAATAAGTACTGACTTCCTCCTCTTCTCTGCCTCTGTGTCCTTTAAGGAAGACTGACCCTCTTGAATGTTTCTTATATCCTGGTTGTTGATGCTGT
Source organism: Mirza zaza (assembly GCA_008750895.1). Classification (NCBI taxonomy): domain Eukaryota; kingdom Metazoa; phylum Chordata; class Mammalia; order Primates; family Cheirogaleidae; genus Mirza; species Mirza zaza. Next base: position 16,404 of record VSMD01082580.1, read on the forward strand.
AAGCTCCAACCCTACTCATCACCCCACAATTGCCTATTGTGTATCTTCTTGTGATGGTAAATTTTATGTGTCAAATTGAATGGGCTAAGGGATGCCCAGGTAGCTGATAAAATATTATTTCTGGGTGTAACTTTGAGGGTGTTTCCACAAGAGATTAGCATTTAAATAAGTAGACTGTGTAAAGAAGATCTACCTCATCAATGTGGGCAGCATTAGCCAATCTGCTGTGGGTCAGAACACAACCAAAAAGCAGAGAAAGGGTAAATTCTGTCCTCTTCTTGACCTGAGACATCTGTCTTCTCTTCGCCTTGGAATGAGAATTCCTGGTTCTCTGGCCTTGGGCTCTGATACTTATACCAGTGCCTACACCCCTGCCCATTCCCAGCCTTTTGGCCTGGAACTGAGAGTTACACCATTATCACTCCTGGCTTTCAGACCCTCAGACTTGGACTGAATTAGACCACTGATTTTCCTGGATCTCCAGGTTGCACATTTACACATGGTATAACATGGGACTTCTCAGCCTTCACAATCCCATGAACTAATTCTCATAATAAATCTTGTCACATTGCGCACACGCCCGCATGCTCGGGCACACACGGGCTATCCAGAAAGCATCCAGCCATGTAATATGAAAAATAGTATTAACAATGGCTGGATACTTTCCGGACAGCCCTCATATATCCTATTGGTTCTTTTTCTCTGGAAAACCCTGACTCTTCAGTTTTTGTGGTGGGCTAATTTCTGTTAATTCTCGTGTCCAAACTGACCTGTCATTTCTCATATGACAAGCTTTTAATAATAATGATGGTAATAAATAAAAGTGTTCTCTCTTTCTCTCCTCATACACACATACACCACTAAGTGCTGACACATTTTAACGATTTTACATATATTGACCCTTTATAATCCTTTGGGTGAGGTACTATTGTTATCTTCATTTATAGATGACAAACTTGAGCACTGGAGGTTTTAAATAACTTGACCAAAGTCACATAGTTAATAAGCACAGAGTAAGGATTTAACTCCAGGCAGCCTGGCCCTGGATTCTATGCTTTTAGCCATGGTGCTATTCTTCTTCTCTAAATGCTTTATAAAACCTTAATAACCTTCACAAACACATTCTACCAATGCATTTCTGCCTTGGTATATGCATTCATATATGTTTCATGTATGGAGTACTCTATCCATTTTTTATACATATAATGTAAAAGTTATATAGTGTTTATATAAATATTTTTTTTTCTAAAAAGGGAACTCTTTCAAATGGTAATAAATGAAGAACTACTTAAATTCATTAATTAGATTCTGTTTACATTACCTACTACTATCAACCTCAAATTTTTGTTTGACCTAAAATCTTATTTATTATAGTCACTATTGTTAGCTACTACATAATAACAAACTTGTGTCTTAAAATTTTGGGTAAGTCATAATTTCTAGCTGGGGTTAAGTCCTACAATTGTTATTTTAAAGAAGTATTTCTCAAAATAATATACATATGAATCACTGGGAGATAATATGAAAATGCAGATTCTGATTTGAGTTGGGTCCTATGATTCTGAATTTTTATTGAGTAGGTAGTATCTTTTGATGTGTATTACACAGAGACTTTCCTATTAAATAAGTGATTACCTAAGGTTGTCTTCAGGATCTCCTTGGGCTTTATTTGCATGGGCACAGTTGATTGACTTTTAGGTTCTAATACAGAAGAGTGATTGGATCACATTGAATCATGGGAGGTCCCCTTCTTGAGTCACTATTTCCTCCTAATGGCTCTTACACCACTGATCCTACTCAATTCGCATCCAAAACTTTGTGTCCTTTGTCATTCATTTATCTAGTCAGCATCCCCTAAGCACTTACTATATGCCAGACCTAGTCCTTTTCTTAAAGAAGCTCTCATTCTTGGGGCAGGTGAAAGGGGAGAGTAAACTCAGACATGTAAGATAAAAATGACAAAAAAAGTATTTTTGGTATTACAATAGAAGTTTGATGGCACAAAAAAGTGATTGTTCACCTTTAACAGCTTGATAGTTGGGAAAATATTAAGTAAATCTTCAACCCACTAAGCAGCTTTACAATTAGAATATTACTGAAACTGTTGAAGCCACCTGTGTTCATATACTTCGTAATTCACTTTCATAAACCATATATTAATGAGACAAAAGTGTTCAAGACAGCATTACCAAACAAAATTCTAAAATTTTATGTTGAATCATGTGACAAAATTTGTTATCAGTACTTAGGTATACAATACTCCCTGTAGCTCAATAATCACTTCAATATGAATATTTAATTTAGTTAAATCCAAAAAATCAAAGATTCATAGAATATTAGAAATTGAAGGAAATATAGAGGTCCTCTAGTAGAGTGCTGTCAAGTCCAAATTATATAACAGGCCAGTAAACTATTTAAAATCCATTATAAGTCCCAATAATGTGATGAAGAAGACTAGGTGAGTGTACAAGATGAGTCTAGTCAAAACCATTGGCACAGAAAATGGTGAGGGAGGCTTAGATGCAAGGCAGTGACATTGCTTTACAGAACATCAGATCAGGAGTTCAAAAAGGGATTCAAACAATTTCAGTACTAACTGAATTTCAGAGAAGTTAACTTATCCAGTATCATTAAGATCAATAACACTAAACCAACTAGAAGAAATATGTTTATTGGACAACTACAGTTTGGAGGACACTGGAATAAGTGTTGTGAAGGGAATGTGTTTGTCTAAGATAGAGAAGTTACAATCTATTCTATGGATAAGAGACAATGTATGCAGATATGATGGTATATATATATATATATGTATGTTCTTGTGCAAACCATATTTGTATGCATGTCTGTGTTTGTGTATTTTGTCTTTGAGGAATAAAAGAGAGAGAAATGGATTGAGGCTAGAGGATCCTCTATACAACAGGGAACCAATGGATAATTTTAGACAGGGAAATTACATGAATAAATTTGTTTATTAGAATGACAGTAGCAGTGTGGATGATTATCTGGAGAGAGACCCCAGAGGCAGGAAGACCAGATAGGAGGAGGATACTCTAATGGTTCTGGCGAACACAGAAGGAAGGCCTTTCCTAAGCTGTCGCTGTGGGGATTGATAAATTCACGTAAGCTAAGAAATGTACAGTGGAAAGATATAAGTATTAATAACCAATGCTTTTTTATATCCACACCTGAAAATGACTCTCAAGTATCTTCAGACACCTCATTTCTCCTTATCTGCTTTTCATTAGTTAGATGAAATGTACCTCAAGGTGTATCAGCCCCAAAATCTCTAGAGAGTCAAGGACAGAGATGAAAACTTGCCCTGGACCTCTAAGGTTTCAGCTGAACCAAATGCCATAGAAAATACTGTGTGAACTGAAGCATATGTATTGAAAATCAGTCACCTGCCTTTTCCCAGCTGGCTGAGGTGAGCCCCATTAGCATCAAAAGGACAAGTCAGGGTGAACTTGGGCAAAAAGGATTGCTTTTTATCCTCATAAATAAATAGAAGTGACTCCTTAGCACCTTATCCTGCATGATTATGGCAGTATTCTGGATTTTGAAGAAGAAAGTGCTCTCAGTAGGAGAGAAGACTTTGTGATTAAGAGTTGTGTTTCTGAGTTAGATTTGAAAAGCTCAGTGAACCGGAGTAAGCTAGAAAAATGCAAAACATGGGCAGTCAGAACCTGTAGTTTGACTCTCAGCTCTATTGCTTGTTAGGATATGACTTCTTTGAAAGTCATTTTTCTCCTTAAAAACACAGGCATAATTAAACCAACCATAATTAAACCAACCTTGCTGTAAAAGTAAAATAGCATAGCATTTGTGAATGTGTTCACCAGAGGATATGAAAGAGAGTTAAATGAAAAATGCAACAGCAGTTAAAAAGTAGGTAGTGTCAAGTTGGGTTTAAGATCATTGACTCTGGAGTTGAGTCTGGGTTTGAATTTGGACTGTGACACTTACTAGCTTTTCTCATCCATCAAATGTAGATTAAAGTAATGCCTCATAGAAATTGTGCATATGTGTGACAATATTTATTATTAGTTATTGGTACTGTGTTATCAGTGTTTTTCCTCTTTCTCATCCAGGAAAAGCTGTTGCCATATTTAAGGAGATGATATTTTGATTCATTAGCAAATTTCTATGACTCTTTAATGAATCTTGGAGTATTTGAGTTAGATGGGAATTTGAAAACATCCAGTCTAATTTCCCACATCACTGGGATCCAGCTCCTCAGGAACACTTCCAAGAATGAGAGGTCTTTTCCTCCACCAGCCAGTTGCTCTACTCTTAACAGAACCATATGACCCCTCGGAAAAAAACAGGCTTTCTCTGATTAAGTAGAAATCACCCTTCTGGAATTTTAACCTTGAAAGAAACGAGATTTACTCTCCAAATCATTCAGAGAAATATACTTTCCTACAGAACATTCACTTGTGATTATATACATACATGTCTACTTTGGCTTTCCCTACCCAGGGAAATTCTCTACATATCTTTGAATGCAGCCTAACATTGCTGGCTCATACATATACTTTTGACCACAATAATATTTACTTTCTTTTTTATCAACTGCTGTTTAATTGTGGTGTTCTAAATTATTACAATTGATTTTCTGTTTCTAATTTCAAGACTTTGCATATATTTCCATGAATCTTTGCCATGAAAGGTTTAACTCATGGTTGATGGTAGATGGCTCACTTATCTTGATGAAAGGGTGAATTAAAAAAAGAAGGTACTGGGATGATTTTATAAAATGATTAAAAATAATAAATTTGAATTTTGAGTCTTGTGCCACCTTTAGGATCTTTGTGACTGCTATGGAATTAGAAAGTCTGGTTTCATTCCTGTTTACAATTTGGCCTCAGCCTCCTTTCTCAGTGTATCTCTCAGGATTTTCCAGCCGTACTAGAATAGGAGTTCTGGAACATTTTTATTTTCCTTCCTTTTTTTTTAAGTCAATACTTTTTCTCGGTATCCCTTGCCAACAAATTCACCTGGCTAACTCCTACTTAGCCTTTAAGACCATACCCGTATATTACTTCCCAAGAAGGCTTCAGCAGAGAGAGAATTGTTCTCTTCCCAAGAGAATTGTTTGCTCCCCACTCATTCTCTAGCAGACATCTGTGCCACTTCCCAGGGAATTGTTTGATTGCAAGTGACTGAAAATTCTGATTTAATAATGGAGCCGTAGAGGAAATGTATTGACACGAAACTTAGAGAAAGGTTAAAATAATAAAACCACATGACAGGTAGGATGACATTTCAACTTCTAGAAGACCCAGGCCCTGTTTCTAAGACTCTCTACTCATGACTTGTGTGGCTTTCTTCCGTTAGCTTTATCCTTTCTTTCTTTAAACTGAATTTTTCAAACTGAGAAATATGGTTTTTGATAGTGTCTGAACTTTAAATCTTTCACCATCTGCTATCAGCGAGAAAGAATGACCCTTTTTCTCAAAGCCAGTTTGAAAAATCCTAGAGAAGTACCATGTTGTGTGGCCAGAGGGGCAAAATACTGTGACCATCTTGGCTCAAGTATAGCCACCATCACTGGACCATGCTGCTGTGGGTGGGGAATCAGAGATATGTAGGAACAAGGCAGCTTCTAATGAAGATGGCTCGATGTGAGGGCAAGTGGAGGTATAGTTTTCAGAGGAGGGAGAGAGGGAAAGCTGTGCCAAAAATCTCATAGATTTCCTTTTTACCTATTTACATCTATTTTCACAACTAGAGTATGACATACTTGAAGACAATAACTGTATTTTAAGACAAGGATCCTATCTTATTTTCTAGGGATTGAAAATGCATTGTATCTGGAACATAATACACCTAAATATATATATATATTTTTTTTTAAATAACACTTGTGTTTAGAAACATACTTAATATGCATAATTTTTATCTTAAGAAATTTAGACTTCTATTGTTGGTATACTTTTTGTGGAATTTAGAACTTTGGACAATCTTTATACTTAAATCTGGAAACTAAAAATATGTCAACTATTTTAAGAATTCAGTTCACAAGAAAAAAGTAGACAGAAATAATATTTATATATATGACCAATTTAATAATATCCATTTATCTCCAATGAGATGTTGAGCTTTGAATTTAATCAGGCTTTTATTTTCATTTACAAAGTAATATGATAAATCTTTTTGGTAATGCTTTTAGATTATATTCATACTTTCAAAGATTCTTGGTGGCTAATTAAGTAGACTGATTTGCCTTTCAAAACAATTTGCACCTCTATATTTATGATACTGTGTCTGCTTTATGTTCATTCTTGACCCAGTGACATTTCTGAAAACCCAGATTCTGTTTTTCATGGATTTACCTCCTGCAGGAAGGTGCATATTCAGAAAGACTGCTCATTGTCTTAGGTCATCCAGATCCCTCGATTCATCACTGAATTCCTCTGTACTTTGTGAATCTGAATCCTGGCATTTGTTTTTTCTGTGCCTCACTGCTCTGGTTCTTCTATTTCTAGGAAATGTGTTTTTTTGCTTTATCTCCTGTTTACTCAGGGATTTGTGTTTCTCTAGCTGTGGGAACGTGGGACTGTTGCAGTGGCTTCCCACTTGGGAAGCACCTATACTTTTAGAAGGACACTTGGGTCTCTTCCCAGCAGTTGAAGAAAGCTTCACATATTGGACTGTGGACAAAGATGCCCTCCTGTGTTTTGATTCATTGCTATGCACAGTCTTCTCTTTTAAGTGTTCACAGCTGATATTCTGATTGAAGTGTTCACCTCTGTGACTTCCTCTCAGAGAGAGAATACTTGATTCCCTGCTTACAGATCTCTTTCTAAGTCCAACACACCAAGATTTGGATCTGTGAGTACTGAGCCTCAGTTGTCTTTGAATTCTTCTGCTGAAGTGTGAACCAGCTTCTACAGATTGGGAGGATTGTCTGCACTTCATCCTCCTTTTTCTGGAAGAACTCAGCTTTCTACCATCTCTTGTAGGAGAAAGGGTATTTTCTGAAATGCAACTGCAAGAAGGGGCCCTGTTTCTGGATTTGCAGCTTAGGGATCTTTCTCTGGGCAGTCTTTGAAAGATCTTTGGTGAAGAATCTGAGTATTTATGTTTTTCTTCTTCTTTTTTCTGGAAATTTACCTTCTGGCCAAGGCTTGAAACCCTTGTTTCTCTTAGATTGTACTTCTGTGGTCGCACAGAAATTGCTGGGGTACTGAAGGTGCGTGGCATTGTTTCACACTTTACCAGATCATGGCCATGACCAGGAAGTGACTTTATTCCTTCTGTCTTTTTCTCTTGAACTTTCTTTTTACCACTCAATAAACCTGGGCTCCTTTCCCTTGGGCTAGCCCAATTCAGGAACATATTATTAGTAGAAATTGTGCCTGGGTGGTTGCCTGATTCTGCTTTGTCTTTGACACAATCATGGATTTTGCTTGCTGTTTTATGAGAGACTGGTGGGATTTCAGATTTTTTCAAGGAAGAGTTACCACTTGGAAACTGTTTCAAGCCTGATAGAGGCCTCTCCTCTCCATTCCAGTAACCCTGGATGTCTTTAGACTGCTTTGTATTTTGTTGAGATACCAGTAGAGCATGATCCTTAGGCAAAGGCAAAACAGGAGTTGATGTAGTGGATTTCTCTTTTACCCATGTTGAAACCACAGGGCATTGATAGATGGCTCGCTGATCATAGGTCTCCATGTTATAAGGTGAATGAACAAAACTGATAAACTCATGAAGGAAATGGTGGGTGTGTTGTAGGAGATAAGGTTCCAGGAGGTGAATGAAGGACTCACTGTCCAGATCATATTCTTTCATGTGATGGAGAATGGTGGCTAGAATATTCTTCACTGTGTAGCCATAATCTCCATAAACAGCTGTTAGTTCCCGTTTCAGCCAGGGAACCAGTCGCTGTAGACAACCAGGATTTCTTTTGAAATAATTAGCTGAAAAGTGCTTTTGAAGTTTGTAGCCTTGGACATGTGTCACCCAAATTCCAGAATAATACAGAGCTCTTCTGAACTTCATAACCACCTGATCTCTAAAGTAGCCCAGGGACATAGAGTTTGGTTGGATCTTCCCAATATCCCCAAACTCCCTCAGTAACTCTTGGATAGTCGGCTCTCTCAATGATCTGATTTTCCTTGTGGTATCCTCGGGGCTCAGATTGAGATGATTGTTTGGAGAAGACTCCACAAGCCTTTCCTTCTCTGAGGGAAGAAATGCTGGATCACCTTCGTTATCAATCTCTGGCCTGATGGAACAGCACTGAGAAGGAGAGCACTGCATGCTGGAAGAAGGCTTGGATTTCTTCCTTGACCTTGAATATAAAGAGCCATTATGACTCTTGTTGAAACAGGAATTCCAATCAGACTCATTCTCAGCACCCTCCAAACAATTAGGACAGTCACAGTCAGATGAGAGATCTAATGGCATTGCCCTGAATGGATTATATTTCACAGTCAAATGTGAGAACAATTGTCTCAAATCAATTCCTCAACTGGCATGAAAAATATCTATTGAAAGTATTCCATGCATGTTTCTATAATATGTTTTATCTCTATGGAATAAATGCTTGAATAAAGTTAAGAAACAAACTATTCCTCAAATTAATAATATTGTGCTCATAAAACCCAATGTAGATAAGGTAACAGGGATTCAGGCACATTGATTTTTTCTTTCTCTCTCAAATTAGTTGTTGCAAACCCTGAAAAGCAATTTTAAAATAAATGTCAAAATTTAAGTACCATATCCTTTGATCTAGCAGTTCTAACTATATTTATTTAATCTAGATATACAAATATGCTAACACATATATGTTGACCTTTTTGTATTAAATAATAACAAAAAATTGAGAACATAAATATCAATAAGGGACTTGTTAAATGATGATTTATTCATGATATTTAATATTACACAGCCATTTAAAAATGAGGTAAATCTAAATATACTAAGATGGTTGAATATATTGTTAAATGAAAATATAAGTTTATATAAAAGTATGAAAAACTATTATAAACTCTTGGAGAGTAAAAATTAATTTTGGGTAGTATTATGAACTAGATACCTAAAAAATTTGCTTACTAGGAATAACAAAATAATGCTAGCTATAATAGTTATATGCTAAGTTGAGAACAAATAGGTAAAATTATCAAAAGTTAAAATAGTAGAGATATATAATAATTCAGAGAATGAAGTAAGTTCTGATACTACTAGTTGCCCATATGTGGTGTTCTTAAACTTTAATTCTGATGGAACTGACAGCTGTAGATGATAAGAGACAAAAAAATGAACTCTGTCCTAGGTTGGACAGCTAATACATAGGAAACCCCTTCTAAATATGTGTATCCAAGTATTTACATCCTTACCAAAAAAGTGAATTAGAAAAAAAAATCACCCCACAAAAGTGTCAACAAGAAATCTTAGCAGAGATTTTGTCACTAAAAACAAGTATGAATGTTTTCAGACCAAATTTAAACAATATGTTTTCCTAAAAATCTCAAGAGAGTCATTTATTTGAATTTGATAGTGACCCCCAGGCAACTGGCAGAGACAAACCCAAATTTTCTCTGGAGGAACACAGCTTTTAAACCCAGGTCTCATGAAAAATTTTCCATAAAAAATTTCCCATAAATTAGTTCACAATCAAAAATGACTAACAAACAAGAAATAGACCATCATCATAAGCATTAAGTCCATAGAAATAATAGCAAATTTTGGCTCCTAAGAGAATCAGAAAATGAGTATGCTGAATGTGTTCAAAGAAATAAAGATGTTTTAAAAGTATTACCAAAAATAAAAGTCTACACTATGACCAGAGGGACTTGAAACATAACCAAATAGAATTTGAAGAAATAAAACAATTAAGTATTGAAATTTTAAAATGAATGGATAAAATAAATAGCAGAATAAACACAGATGAAGAGAGTTATTAGTGAATTAGAGCACTGAAAAATACATAGAATGCTTCACAAAGAAATGGAAATTTGGAAGATAAAGATAAGAATAAAGTGAGAAGGTTTAAAATTCTTAGAAAATAATACAGAGAATTAAGGAAAGGCACTATTTGAAGAGAGATGTCTACCAACTTTCCACAATGTGTAAAATATGTAAATTTTTCAGAATCACAATAAATTCCAAGTATAATAAAGAAAAGAAAATACATACATAAGTGTGTATACATACATAAGTGTGAAAAGAAATCCACACCCCAAAACCATAAAAGTTAAACTATAGTACACCAAAGATAAAATAACTTTCCAATTGTAATTATGAACTAGAAAAAAAGAAAAGATATCTTCAATGTATTGATAAAAGCAAACTTGTGATTCTGTAAATACAGATCCAATGAAAATGACTTGAAGCATTAGGTCAAAATTTAATAGAATTTGGGAGAAAGACATTTAAGAAAAACTAAAATCTGAAAAAGTTAAGCACCAAACCCTCTTGAAAGAACATGTAAAAGATGTAGTTCAGGAAGAAAATGATTAAAAAATGACTAATGACAGAATTTGTAAGGTAAAAGACAAAATGGTAAGCAAAAAATGATAAGCAGATGGATCTAAGCAAACAGTGTCTAACAATAATATTATGTCTATATTGTGGGGTTAAAATGAAAATAAAGCTCTAATACTGAAAAATAATAGCATAAAAGTTGGAAGGCAAGTAACTGAACTCAAAACATTCTAAAGTTTTGTTATGAAGAAAGGTAAAGATATTTATTAATAGTAAATTTAGAAACAGTTAAATATTCATCTTAAAATACCTACAATAACTACTAAAATAATGGAAATGGAGTGCACAGAAACTGTAAAAAGGAGAAAAATGGAATTAAAGAGGAAAACCAATGAAATTCAATATAAAAATAAGCAAGTAAAATAATGAATACAAACTTCATTATATAAAATTTAAAATAAATATTATAAAGTTTCAGATACACATTCTTATGGCGCAAAACTATTTGTAAAAAAACCAATGGAAATGAGAAACCAAGAATCAAAGCTAGTGTTTCTCACCGGGTTTCAGAGAGGGAGAGAAATGGCATCAAGAAGAGGCACACAGAGGTCTTCAAAGGTATTGGATGCTAGGCATTTACTATTATTTAAACTTTATATGTGTTATATATCTTTTGTATTTGTTAATATTTAGTTAAAGTTTTAATTCAAATAAGGTGGACATACATAAGTTTGGATATACATAGAAAAATTCTGGACAGATATAATACAATAAATATTAATATATATGTAGGTGGTAGAACACGGTGTAAGGACATAAAAAAAAAGGTATGAAGACTTTCCAATTTACACTCACAATGTAATTTTTTAAACCACAAACGTGTTTTTCTAATTAAAAAAAACTAGCTAAAAATAAAATTATGTAACCTAAAACGAACAAAATTGTACTAAATGTGCTAAATTGGAAAAAATAATATCTTGAAATCTTAGTCTACAAATTTAGAGCACTTTGGAGTGGCATATTTGATGGAATATTATTCAAATTTTTAATGATGAATATTTTTCATTTTGTCTGCCTTCTCATTATATTTGATATTTTTCAATGATGAAATCTACTTCTACTTTCTTAAATGCATGGAATCCTAGAGTTGGGAAGAATTTCAAATATCACATTGTCTGGTAGTTTTCAAGGCTTTCGAAGGCAAAGAACTCTTCTAATAAAAGCATATTGTGCCACATGTTAAACATAACTCTACCTCAACCTCCTACCTCCTCAGCTGCCCACCCTACTTCTCCATGGCTCTCAAATGTAGCTCCACTGAATTACCAGAGACACCATGGAGTTCAAGTTTATGAAACTCTTGTCTGCTCTATGTCTAACTAGTGCAGGAATCCCTTATGTAACCCCACGGCAGATTGTCACCTGGTTTCTGTTCCAACCCTTCGTTATAGACTTATGTCTTCTATGACACGGCTCATTCCATTTCACTGCAGACTCCAGTTTGTGCTAAGGATAAAGAAGATTTGTATTGCCTTTAGTTAAAATATTTCTTTATGTAACTTCAAAATATTAGCCCTAACTGTGCCCTGTGTCTAATTTCCCATTCTTCTCCCTAGCTACACTAATTCCTTCTACCCAACTATGGGAGCCTCTCATATGTGAAGGCTATTATTTTATACACCCATACAATACACTCCTCTGACCCTAGCAAGTAGGCTCTGTGTCCTGGCCTCCTCAGTTTAGAATTCTCTAAGGACCTCTTCCATCTGTGCCCCCACACGGAGGGGAAGAGTCCATGAAACCAAGAATTCAGGCTATCTATAATTCCTCTTTCTTATAGACGATGCTCCTGCCTTCTAGGACTCCTAAATTTCATCTTCAAGGGGAGACCACATGGGTAGAGTATACAAACCTAGACTCAAGAGGCAGACATGAGGTGAGTAGATGGAATTTGTGCGTGGAGACTGTGGTGCAAGAAGCTACTTACGGTGCCAGATGGAAGAGAAAAGAGACAGGATGCAAGTAAGAAGGTTCTCCATTTGTACCTTCACCCCAATCCACCCCCAAATATTTAGAGCAAGTCTACCTCAAAAACTTCTTTTTCTAATCTTTTCATTTCTACTTCCTTCAAGCTCATTTTTATGAAAATTTATCCAGTTCTTGCTAATACTAGGTCACCAAATTAAAAATAGTCTATGTCTAGATCCCTTCAAGTTATATAATTTTATACAGTTAATTAATAATTTTTAAATAAATATAGCTAAGCTGGTTGGTTAATTTTCATTTTTTCTATTGAGGTTTCAAGCCACCCTTTCCAGAAGTGAGACTTTCACCAAGTCTTCATTCATCTTGAAATAAAAAATGACATAAATTATATGATTTGACAAATTTACCCCCCACGAGATGTCCACACTCTTCTGAGCCTTAGCTGCTGGGTTAATTTGGTTGTAGTGGATCACCTCTGTTTTGTTTACCTTAGAGACAGAATTTAGAACACAGGGCAAGTTCTGCTGTGAACTGGGAAGAGAGAGATAGCTCCAACTTTTCAATGAAGCTTGTATCTTACATTTCCCAACAGAGTCCCAAATGATGTTAAGATGTAATTTCTGAATAAGAGGGGATTCAGATCCATGACTTAGGGGTTGCCAGAACTCTTTAATATTCTACTACATCAGTCAGAGCCAGCACTCTAAGAGGTAGTCTGACTCAGAAGAGAGCAGGCATGCTTGGTAGAATATACGTTTTTCTAATGAATGAATTCCCCAAAGTAACAGTTGCTGGCCTAATATTAATATTTGGATTTAAACCAGTTAATCAAAAAATTGTTACTTTTTCTTTAAATGAATGATATGAATAAACCTGTTAGCATGTGTGCAAGGTGGGTTAATCTTGGTTGTTTATGTACCAACTTTTTGGACCCAAATTGATAAAAATTTGTGATTAGGGGTACTGTTTACACACCCATGGCTAAATAGCAGTGAATATTACAAACAGCACAATTAGAAAGTCACTCAAAAGAGAACATTTTTCTTTTCTGTTGCTTTTCTGACTGTTAAACTCCCTTTAAGTTTAGTTGTGTTTACCCAGGTTATTCATCCTCTTTCAGATCCAGGATGAAACCAATTTAGCTCACAGGATATTTGGGGGGATTAGATGAGTTCTCTCAGTTAGTGTTTGGCACTTAATCACAGTTCCTTAAAACAGGCATTTTAGTATTTTGAGTAGGTTTCATTAAGAATGCCTATGACCATGCATCACATTTTAAAAATAACCCAAAATTGACACCAATTCTGATACTTTTATAACTATTGGGCAATGTGGAGCCACATAACCCCATAACCTTAATACTTATGCCCGCAGCCTATGGAGGAAAGAATAACACAGACCTGAGTTCTTGTGCTACTATTACCCACACAGGTTCACATATGCTCCCTGAGCCTTAGTTGACTCATCTGTGAAATGTGTTTATTAGAAAGGTTCAAACAAGATAATAGATGGTATAAGTACTTTGTGAAGTACAATGCTTATTAATAATAAAGTGCTCTCAGGGAATAGTTACCTATACACAATGCCTAGCACAGTGAAAATACCCGGTAGATATCTGTTGAAAGAAAGGAAGGAAGGGAGAAGGGAGAGAACTGGGGAAAGATTGGGAGGGAGAAAGAGAAGGAGAAACGTAAGGGAGGGCCATTCAAGTTTCTCTCTCTTTTTTATTGATATGTAATATTTGTACATACTTATGGGATACATGTGGTATTTTGATGCATGCACACAATGTGTAGTGACCATATCAGGGTATTTAGGATATCCATCACCTCAAACACTTATCATTTCTTTGTGTGAGGAACAATGCAAATCTTTTCCTCTAGTAATTTTAAAATATACGATAGATTGTTAAATATAGTCATTCTATTGTGCTATCAAACTCTAAAGTTTATTCCTTTTCTCTGTGTGTTTGTACCCATTAAACAGCCACTGTTCATTCCCCATTTACCTACACCCTTCCCAGCCTCTGGTAACCACCATTCTACTCACTGCCTCTGTGAGATTACCTTTTTTAGCAAAAAAGTGAGCATGCAATATTTATCTTTCTGTGCCTGGCTTATTTCACTTAGAAAAATTACCTCCAGTTCCATCCCTGTTGTTGCAAATGACATGATTTCCTTCTTTCTAATGGCTGAGTGATATTCTATTGTGTATATATACCACATTTTCCTTATCCATTCATTGGTAGATGGACACGTATGTTGATTCCTTATCCTGGCTATTCTGAATAGTGCTGCAGTAAACATGGGGGTGCAGGTAACCTTTGGATACAATTATTTTTTTTCTTTGATTCAATACCCAGTAATAGGATTGCTGAACCATAGAGTTATTTAGTTTTTTGAGAAAGCTCCATACTCTTTTCCATAATAGCTATGCTAATTCACCTTTCCCACCAACAGTGTTTGAGTTTTCTTTTCTCTACATCCTTGCCAGCATTTGTTATTTTTTGTCTTTTTGACAGTAGCCATTCTAATTGGGGTAAGATGATACCTTATTGTGGGTTTGGTTTGCATTAATTTCCCTGATGATTTGTGAAGTTGAGCAGTTTTTCATATACTTTTTGGCCAAGTTTCTCTTTCAGCTGCTAATATTTCAGTTTATCTCTCCATTTTTTTACTCTACCATTTCCTTCCTTTTCTTTTCTTATTTTTACTTCCTCAATTCCTCAATTCTCAAGCTTGGAAGGAAAGGGGTTGCTGGGAGAGGGACACATTGGTACCCGGAGTACTTCAGGCTTAGAAGGATCTGAAAATGTCAATGGCAGGATGATGCTGAACAATTAATCTGATCATTTGTCACTAAGAGATCAAATGTGTTATTTTCCCACCTGAGTCCTGAGCTACTTACGTGGATGTCTGGCTCTTCTGGACTTTTACAAGTTGCATGGCTTTAGAGCACAGTTTTCTCATCTAAGCACTATTAAGGCCAGATAATCCTTTGTTCTATGTTGTAGAATATTAAGTACCATCCCTAGTCTCTACCCACTAGATGCCATTAGCACCCTTCCACCCCAGTATGACAACCAAAAATGTTTCCAGACACTGTCAAATGTCTCTCATTTGAGAACCACTGCTCTATAATATAAAAGTATTGCATTTTGCAACAATTTTACTCACTAGAGCTAGAACAATTCTGCTACCAAAAAGCTGTACTATGTGCTTGCATGAGAAGGATCCAGTGTAAATAGCTGAAAGAGCATGCATGGGCTTTGAAGCCAGAAAATCTATGCTAGAATTTTGAATTTTTTCATTTGCATTTGTTTTTTATGAGCAGCTTACTTAACTTCTCTGTATTTTATTTACTTAATCTATATACAAGAACATGGCATGTTTCTTCATAGCACTTATCACCACCAACTATGTGTCCGTTTCTTCTCCATTTTTATGAGAATATAAACTCCATGAGAAAAGAAGAGTAGGATCTTTGGTTTATATACCACTGTGTCCCCATTTCTTAGAACAAGCCAGGCACATAGGAAGACCTCATATCTATTTTTTAATTAATTTTCTATAAATAGCACAAAGTCCAGTATCTAGAACATAGTAGGCATCAACAACAATACTTTTAATCAATTCTTATTATTCCAAGTAGTTATGTTCTATAACATCATCACAAACACTGAATTATTAAATACCATACCATTGTTCCTGAGGGAAATACAAGGTTATATTTCTTTGAGCTTCTGGTAATATTTTTTATCAAAAGAATAATATATAGCTTTGTTTAATCTGTGTCTGTTTAAAGGCATCTTATTTAATATATATTGTTGATTCATTAACATTGAATTCACAGCCAGTAGTACCATCACTCATGTCTGAACCAAGTTCATCTAACATGCATGTTTTCTCTATAGGGCATATCATGGTTTTTTCTGTGCTTACGAAAGCTAGACAGCATTTCAACACTATAGAGACCATTTGAAATAGTAAAATCACAAACACGAAAGCACAAAAATGATACGGCACTGAATTGACCATAAGAAAATACTTGTTTACAGTATAAGAGCTGAAACAAGATGGCAGTGTCACCTTTGTCTACCTCAGCTGTGAATATGTGAGTTAGTTTATTCAAATTTTTCTTCACTCTGTGTATATCCACAAATGACCACGAAAATGTCAAAAGCACTGATTTGGGGTTACAAATAAATTTTAGGATATAAGCAAATTTATAAATACAGAATCCACAAATAATGAGGATTGACTATATTTGTGGACAAGGTCAGTTTATGCAAGGGGGCACAAGAGAATTCTTACTAACTTATCCTCTGGGTGAGTAATGAAACCTCAACCAACCTTGGTTTTGTTCCTCTTTTTATCTAACAACAGAACAAGGCTTCTCTCTCCAAGGTACCCTTTTCACAAACATGCAAAAGAAAACAGTGACTACAACTTTCTGTGTAAATGTTTTGTTCCAGTTCTATGTTCCTTGCAGTTCCTCATTTTCCACATATTTAGGAATTTTCCAGTTATGTTTTTGCTATTGATTTCTGGCTTAATTGCACTGTGGTCTGACAGCATACTTTCATTGATTTCTATCTGTTTAAATTTATTAAGTTGTGTTTTATGGAACAGAATGTGGTTTACCTTGTTGAATGTTTTATGCGAGCTTGAGAAGAATGTATAATCTGAGGCTGTTGGATGAAGTATCCCATAAATATCAATTAAATCAAGTTGACTGACAGTGTCAACCATATTCTTATGGATTGTCTGTCTGCCTGATCTATCAATTACTGAAAGAGGGGTGATATTAAAGTCTCCCACTATAACAGTGCATTGTTCTTTTTCTCCTTGCAGTTCTATCAGTTTTTGCTTCATATGTTTTGATGATCTGTTGTAAGTGCATGTCTTCTTGAAGACTTGATCCCTTTATCATTATATAATGTCCCTCTTTATTGCTGATATTTTCCTTGATCCGAAATCCGCTTTGTTTGAATTTAATACAGCAATTTCAGCTATCTTTTGATTAGTGTTAACATGGTATATCATTCTCAATCCTTTTAATCTAAGTCTTTATATGTAAAGTGAGTGTCTTGTAGACAACATATTGTTGGGTCTTTTTAATCCACTCTGACAGTCTCTGTCTTTTATTAGTATATTTAGACTTCATATTTAAAATAATTTTTGATATAGTTGGATTAATACTTGTCATGTTTTTAACTGTTTTCTATTTATGGCATTTGTTTTTTGTTTCTTTTTTCTTTTTGGTACTTCATTTGTGTCTCTCACTGCACAAGGGAAATATCCTGTATTAATCCCCATTTAGAGATAAGGAAACCAAGGTTATTGAAATAAAAATGACTTAACCAAAGTTACACATGACAAACATGACAGAGCAAGAATTTGAAACTTGTCAATGTTCTTTACATCACAAAACCTTATTTCCTATATACTGTCAACTGAAATTATGGCTGTTAAGGCAGAAATAATTTGAGAAAGGTTTATTGAGAGCCAAATTTGAGGATAGACCCAGGAAGACACACCAACAAAGTTAGGCATGTTCCAAAGACTGTTACAAGTTGGAATGCTTGTATAAGAAAGTTTCTGAGAAGGCAAGGGGATTCCTCATATTCATATTGGAGTTGTCTTTTTTCATTCAAGGGTACAATACAAGAGGTTACAATTGTTGGCTACAGATGATAGCATATAGGCTAAAATGTTCTACGTGCAAGGCAATCAGTAAAACTTCATGATTCAGAAACAAATCATTGTCCTTTTCAATGTCATTAGGTTACACATTAATCAGTATGTCAACAGTGTGAAGAACTCACAATAAGATTCTGTACTCAGGGGCAGGATATAAGCCATGAATCATAAGACCTTCTAGAGGCAGTTAATTTGGAAGTCTGCCAAATGTGACCTGCAGGTTATCAATATCCAGCAATTTCAGCAATAAAACTCTGATAAAGCCTCCAAACCAAGTAAAATCATGCCCTCAAGTTCTCTCAAAATCTATATGCATCCCCAAGTCTGTCTTCTCTCCAAAACCAACCTGGGAAGGAGGTGTTAAGAATCCAGAATCTTTGGTCTAGTTAAACCAAAACACCACCAATTAAATAAGAGTTAGTAACAAGTTCTAATATGGTTAGAATAAGAGCAGGAGTAAAAAGGAAAGGAATACTTTGGCTTCATCTGTGGAGACACTAGTATTATCTATGAAGCATAGTTCCAGGATATCAGGTTTCTTAAAAAGCAAGAAAAAATGTGGTCTTATTCTCAGCCAGGGTTTTCAGTTTTATTTTCCCATTGGCTGAGGTCATTTAAAATGAATTGTGACAACCTGAGTCCTAAATGAAGATCTGTTTTCCTACAAATGTGCTTCTCCCTGCTTCTGTGGGAAAGAGAGGAAAGATGAAACTGGCCTCGAGCCCAAACTATAATTTTAGTAATTACTAAACCAAGTGACTGTGGCCATAATTGAGTCATTCAAAGCCAAATGATAACAGTAATTATTTTGTCAAATTTAAATAAAAGAGATTTTGGGGAGGGAACAAGTAGAGTTGAGCTAAGCAGGCTTGAATTGTCAGCCACAGAGTAGGAGACCCTTTCCAAGCAGAGAGGGTCTTCCTGGCACTGTGGTTCTCTTGTGTGACAATGATAGATGCTCCTCGTTACAGATTATGGCCTTGTCACACTTAAACTAATCTCTCGTGTTTTCAGGCCGAGCTCATCCCCCTGGGCAGCAGCCATCAATTTACATGGAGAGGCACCTAGAGAAACACAAAACCTATTTATCACACTTGCTCAGAGTATACTAACAGCAACTTCAAACCAAGCATGGATCCACATTTCAATCAAGTTACACCTCTGCAGCATCATAACTAGTGTCAAGATGTATTGTTAAGAAAATGGATGGAAGGGAGGTGAGTGACTCACATGAAATATGGGGGTCAATGAACTCCACTCTCTACGACCACCTTGGTGTGTATCCAAATTAAGAGTGGCTTAGATATTATCCAAACATTTTAGAGTCAGCTGCTTCCTTGTGAATGGCCACCTCAGCATGCCAGCCGATGAAACAGAAGCCACAATAGGTGAGGAATACAGAAGAGAGGCAAGGTTCATACCCTTAAATCCCCTTTTCTCTAATAACCAATCGTAGTCTGTGTACTCAATTATTTGTTTCATTACAGACATTCCCCTCTCTTCCTTCTTAGGCTCTATGTTCTATTCAAATTGGTCAGTGCTATCTCTGCTCAATGCTGAGTTTTCCCCACTTACTTTCTGAGGAATATGCTTCCTTCCCAAAGTGATAAATTTCTCTAGCTCACCAAAGAAGCAAATGACACCGCTAGTATTCTTTTGTAGTCAGAACATTAGGTGGGAAACAAATCTTTCAATATCAGTGGATTCAAGGTCCCAGAGTCCCATCAATTCAAAGAGTTGGAAAGCCTTTCCCTTTGTGAATCCAATTTGAACATAATGAACACCTATTAATTTGGAATAATTTTGCATGTCCCCCTCCCCAAAACATTCATGTCACTTTCACATAATAATCTAGAACAAGGCTGGCTAACGATGCTTTCAGAGCAAATCAGGTCCCCTGGCAATTTTGACAAACAATTTTATATTATGTCATAGCCACATCTATTTGTTTGCTTGTTTTCTATAGCTGCTTCTCTGCTTCAAGGACAGAGTTGAGTAGCTGCTACAGGGACTATATGGCTCGCATCACAAAGTTGAAAATATTTACTATCTGGCTTCTTGTAGAAGATGTTATAAACCTGAGCTAGATGTGATTAGAATTTATTCATTTGAAATAGTTTGCATGGTTTTCCCTCAAAAATGTTCTTCTGTTTGGTGGATACTCCCATCCATTTCATATACTAAGATAGAACATATTATGCAGTATTTATTTAAAATAGTTTTGCATGCCTTTTTCTCATAATAGATTATTTTCCTTATGTTGATATCTCTTGTCACTTTCACACAATGTTTAGTTGAGTTGAAAATCTTTCCCTGACTATTTGAGGTTGTTGCCTGACCTTCCTCTGCAACTCCATAACACCTTCTGTTTTCATGCACATTATCATTGAGAAGCCTCTAGGGGTACGGTTACCAGGACTATACTCTGAAGCCAAAAAAAACCCTGGGTTTGAGTCTCAGCTCCACCACTTAATGGATGTGTGATCTCCTTGATCTGCTCATCAGACTCCTCATCTGTAAAAGGGAGATGAGGATTAAGATGTTTAATGCATATAAAGTGCTTAGACTAGTGTCTGGCACCGAGCTTTTTGAAAACAGGGTATGTTATTCATTTGTTGAAAGAATAAGTATCTTCATCTTTTTAACAAATTTATTGAGATATAATTTACATGTCATAAATTTACCCATCATAAGTGTATATAGTTGAATAACTCTGAGCAAATGTACCAAGTTGCACAACCATGACCACAATTCATTTTTAGAGCATTTCTATCACCTCAACAAGCTTCCTTGTGCCCACTTACAGTTAATCTCATTCTTCTCCCTGTTTTGTGATTGAGGAAACTGACACCCAGAGAAATTATTTGACTTTCTTAAGGCCATAGAAATGAATGTGATAAACAGGTCTAGAACTCAAGATTCCTGACATCCTCCATGTCCCGACAGATTTTGCTATATTGTGCAATGTTCTTTTCCATGATAATCTAATGATAATTAAATCATTCATTATAATCTTTCTTGATCATCAACAACCATATTATTGTTGTTACTATTTTCATAATCCTTGATGAAGATTACATAATAATATGTAACACTCATTGTCATCCTAGGCATTATGATGTACAGATTATCTTTTTTGGAACTGAGGCCATCACACCATGTGGCAGCTCCAGCCATTCCAGAGTTTCAAATGTGCTCAAAGACTTTTCCATCAGAACTGGGCCATTGTCCATTTTAATGATTAATTTGCCTGGCTGCCAACTTGGCAAACTCAGTCCCGAATCTTAAAACCTATTAGTAAAATGAGTGATGAAAGCGGGAACATGCATTAGAAATCCTAATCCCATGTGAACCAGGGTTGTTGTGGTTACACTTCTGCTTAACCATATCAACATTTTGCAATAGACAAATGGAAACAAAAGAAACATCAAAAGTCTGCACTGAAGTCACAAGCAGCTTAGTATCTTTTTCTTTGTATTAGACTTGATTTTTGATATGTATAGCTTTTCTCTGCTAATCAAGAAACCACTAGATATCAAAGTTCTATGAATAGTGAAATCGCTTTAGTCTCAGAGTACTACCTTGATTTCCTGTGCTATTATCAGAGCATGGCAAAAGTGCATTTCCCATAAATACATCATGCTCCAATGATGTTTTGGTTCATGCCTTGAGTAATGGACTAAATCAGCTCTCATAACAGGCAGCTATTCATAACTCACTAATCTAGGATGATTATTTTGTAAAAACAAGCACTTCTCAAAACACTTAAGCAGAGATCTACTTAAAAAGAAGATAATGCTGGCACATCGAAGTGAAAATAAAAATTAGATATGTAGTCCTTCCATCAAGCTAATTAACAGCTTGGCAGTTCTAACATTGAAAGCACCCAATTATCACAGGCCAAAATACTGGCCATCAACATTTTTGTAATGCAGCTGGCACTGAAAGTATCATACAAATAACTTCCAGCAAAGGCTAATGGAGACAGACACTAATGCCCCAGACCAGCTTGAAAATGGAAACTGGAACCCAAAGCAATTAGACTTTTCATTATGGAAAAAGTAACTGTGGTCATTCAAGAGTGACACGATTAAGATATCCAATTGCTTCTGGAAAATAAACTGCTACCATCTTTTATTCCGTTCCATGTGAGGTTGAACCTTCACCGTGTCAAAAACGTGTAAGGATAGGTATAAAATTCCCACCAGCAACAGAGCAAAAGATGATCAGACTGCTCTATTCATGAGATGGCACTGCCGAAATGAATGGTTTTCCTCTTTACATACACCTAACAATTTGTGTGTATGTTCAGGGATCTTGTAGACTCTCTGAACTTTAGCCATGGGGGTTCCTAATGTGATACCTTTAGTAGGTATAAAATATATAAAACACAAAAAAATTATTTTCCAGGGAGTTTGTTTTGATGGGAAAATTACCAAACAGAACAAATACAGGCAAATTCAAAAAATGTGTATTGCATGTCTAATATAGCCCAAATACTGTGGTGGGTACCGGGACATATGTGCAAAGAAATCCTTGTCTTTGCCCTTAAGAATCTCCTATTTTAGTGGGGGAGATACCTTTGTAAAGAGAAAGATTCAATTTAAAATGTTAAATGTTCTGATAGTAAAATGTTGGAAGTAGAGCATTGAGATAAAAGCTGGGTGGGGGGCAAAAGGAGATGAAGACCTCATGGAGATAACATGGGAGGTTAATTTACTACAGACTTTGTTTATGCATTTTTTGGGGATTATGGTATTTCGGTTTCCCCACATTGTGAACTTTATCAACTGCCAGATCCTGTCACTGAAAAAGCAACTACTCATTTGCTGTGTGTGCTGTGTAGGTGGGAGGGTTATATGGGCCATCTTCTTTGGGATGTAAAGAGAAAAATCTTCAGGGTTGAGCTCTTTCCCATGAAGAGAAGTTGTGCCTGGTATTTCCACATAACCTATGCACATCCTGCTGTATACTTTCAATCATTTCTAGATTACTTATAATACCTAATACACTGTCAATTATGCCGTATTTTTATTGTTGTCTTTTGTTGTTATTAAGTTTTTGTGTTTTGTAACAGCTAGAATATAATGGCGTGATCATAGCTCACTGCAACTTCAACACCTGGACCCAAGTGATCCTCCCACCTTAGCCTCCCTAGTAGCTGAGACTACAGGTATGTTGCCCAGACTGGTCTTGAACTGCTAGTCTCAAGCAATTCTTCCACCTTGGCCTTCCAAAATGCAAGGAGGCATGAGCCACCAGGCACAAGCCACCAGGCCTAGTCTGTGTTATTATTTTTTTCCAGATATTTTTGATTTGTGGTTAATTTGGAGGTGTGGAACCCACAAATATGAAGTGTTGACTGTATACTCTCACAGCACAATCGACACAAACCACTTCTCTGACCAAATGTGTGGGCATTTTTCCCCACACACCAAGCAAGCAATCAATTCTGAAGTGGACAGAATTGTACTCTAATTGAATTCCATTCTGACATCATCTACCTGGAGGTAGCAGCAAATCCCACATATTGAGGGCATAGACCCACAAGACTTGCCCCCACTTCAGATGCCAGTTGCTAGTAGGTTGTCACTTATACTTCTGACTGACCAGCTATAAATCAGTAGTTTCCACCACACTCTCCTCAGTTTGATCATTCGCTAGAGCAGCTCACAGAACTCAGAAAAACACTTATTATGTTTACTGGGTCATTATGAAGGAAATTAAAAAGGACACAGATGAACAGCCAGATGGAAAAGATGCATAGGGCAAGGTGTGGGAGAAGGGACACCCAGCTTCTGACAAGGTCAAATAAACTATGGTGATGAATCTCTGAATTTAAAACATTGTATTTGAGAAGATGAATTGTAATTTGTGCCACATAGATAGATCGGTTGGTCTTCGATATGTCTGAAGCTCAAAGAGAAGCTTAGAGTTATAAGATAAAGGGAAATGATACATACTGTTTTTCAAGAAAGGTTATTGGTACTAGTAAAGTTTGGGGGAGCCGACAAATCTGATTGATGAATGATGATGGTGGGTCAAACTATTCTTAGAGTCCTAGTATTAAGAGGTTGTTCCAGTAGTTACTAGATAAAACTGGGTTTAAGTTGTAGTAGACAGTTTCAGCAGCCAGACTTGTGGAAAATTACATTCTTGCAACAATGTCGTGCGCCCTGAGTGCTTTGTACTCCTTGCTTCTTGACTGTTTTAGTTATGTTCACAGAAAAAAAAAACTAGATTTTGTAAAATGATTTTAAAGAGTATAACCAGCTGTATGAACCAATTTTAGTGACCCCCTACCTATTGTTTTATAATCCTTTCCCTTAACTAACTGACTGACATTTTGAATTGTTTCCCAGAAGTAGTAGATTTTCTACAACACAAAGGAGCTGAGATTCTGAAGGCTCCTGAGCAGACGCCAAGAGTCACCATCTCCCACCACCTGCCCCCAAGGCACTTAGCTGTTTGTTAGTTACACCATGACTTGCCCCAAAGCATGTGGCCCCTCCTTTAAAAACCCATGATCTCCTTTAGTTCTAGTACAAGACAGATTTGAGGCATCTTCTCCAGACAAGATATCTTCCTTATTAAAAAATTATTTTCTTCCTTCGCAATTCTTATTGTCTCAATACTCAGATCTTTGTGGGACGAGCAACTAGACCTAGGCTGAAACCCCCTTGTGGTTTAAACAAGAGTTTGATACTGAACTGAATATGTGTGACCATGGCCTGGGAAACCACATCCAAGAAGTCTTGAGTAAGTGGTCTCAAGGCAGCCAGGTTACAGTTTGGTTTTATACATTTTAGGGAGAGACAGGAATTGCAGATAAAATCATAAATCAATACATGAAAAGTGTACATTGGTTTGGCCCATTAAATTGGTATGTCTTGAAGCAGGGGCTTACAGGAAATAGATGGGCTTAAAGATTCTTTGATTTCTAATTGGTTAAAGAAATAAAGTTATGTCTAAAGGCTTGGAATAGGTTTTTTTTTTTAGATTTTTTTAATTTATTTTTTTATTTTTTTTCTTCCTTTTATTTCATCATATTATGGGGGTACAAATATTGTTAGGGTTACAAATATTGCCCCTGCCACCCCTCCCTTCCCCTGATGTGCCAGAGATTCAAGTGTGGAATGTTTTAAGTTAAGATAAGGAAGTCTGTTAATCTGCGACAAGCCACAATATATAGACTCAAATGATGTGTTAAGCAAATTGATGGCCTGCAGATGATTTAAACTTTGCTCTGTGTGGCCTCATGTCCTGTTAATAATTTAGTATCTTATTATTACAAAGAGTCTGTTTTGTCTGCTTTGTAATCTCTGTTTAACATTAATGCTACCCAGTTGTATCTAAACTTCAAAAGGGTGGGAATATAACTAGGTATGTACAATCTCCCTTCCTTTCACAGTCAGGAACTCAGTTTTAAGGTTTTTCTGGGGTCCCATTGGCCAATTGGTCCTTTCAGTTGGCAGGGAGGTTAGCATTTTATTTTAGTTTACAACTGGGTATGACAAGAATGACTCAATTCTTATTATCAAATTTCACACTTCTGTTCCCTCTCAGGGCAAGCCACCCTTCAGAAACCCTCACATGGTCAGCTATCCAGAAGCTCTTTTAAACCCTGTCCTTTTGGATTTTTATGGAAACTTTATTATGTAGGCATCACTGGTTATATTATTGGCAATTGGTGATAAACTCAACCTTCAGCCCCTCTTCCCTTCCTGGAGGTTGGGGATGGGGCTGAAAATTCCAACCTTCTAATCATGCCCTGGTCTTTCTCTTGACCACCCCAATCCTGAAGCTACTTAGGGGCAGCAGCCATCAGTTAACTTATTAGCATACAAGAAGACACTCAGCACTTCAGAGATTTCAAGGATTTTAGGAGTTCTGTACTAGGAAACTGGCTGAGGAAATATTCAGTATTTCACAATATTACAGGCAGATACAAATAGGGTACTCAATTTCTGTGGTTAACTATGATTGTTTTTGCTGATCTACTTCACCTTCATTCTTACACTTAGGCTGAGGTCTCTCTTTCAAGACCCTGGGTCCATGGAAATCTTTACTGGTCAGGATCCCAACCTTTTCACAAAAGATAGCCACTAGCCACCTAGCAATCTGCTATTCCATCTTAGAATATTTTCCCTTGAATTCTATTGAGAAATTTAGATTAGGAAAAATAGAGAACTTCTGATTTTTAACTTCTCATAAAGACTGTCCTTTTCATTTCTTTCTTCTAGGGCTCATTCCTCTGTAGGAAATATATATACTTAAAATTATGTATACCTAATCTTACTGCATGCCCTGAAAAGCATGATTCTAAAAAGGACTCCATAATCTTCACCAGACTGCACAAAAAAGTAACCATGGCACAAAATACTTTAAAAAGCAAAGCTTGAGCCTAAGTTCTGTTAATGATCCTGGCTCATTCACAACCCATGAGGGTATAGATGTCAAATCTCCATTTACAAATCAATAAAGGGTATGGGGGTGCAAGGCAAGAATGGTGGGAAGAGCCTAAACTTTGCAAAGGTGCAGGCATAGCTAAAAATAATGACAATAGCTAGCCACTGTCCCCTAGTTTGCTTTCCTATAATTGCTACTCAGGAGTTACATTGCCAATGGGCATAAAGAGTCTTAACTTTCCCCATAGATAACATCACCCTCGTGATAAATTCCTGTCTAATTTTTTCTTTCAACAAAGATGACAACAATATTCTAGCATGCAAAGTATCCTGAACTTAGAAGACCAATGACTCTCCCCTCATTGCCAGCTATGTGATCTGTCCATTAACCTTTCAGATTCTCAGTTTCTAAAATGTGGCTAAACTATTTCCATTTTTTCTTTCCTTTGTATTATCCAACAGCCCTCTCCATTTTTTTATACAAATAAATGTTTTGAAAAAGTTTCATTGCCATAAATACTGCATTTAGTATAGACTCGTTCATTTCCTTGAAGTTTTTTTAATCCAATATAAATAGATCTAACAATTAGGTCTTTTAATCAGCATGAAGTAATCAGTGTTATCACACAGAATTACTATGATTTCAGGCAAAATCAAAGAAAAGTAGAAATTTATTTTCACAAATAACTGGAAAATTCCATTCAGCTCTTTGTAATGTTACAAATAACTACTAAACTACTTCACTTCTCTCTCACCCTCATCCCCATTAGTATCTTTTAAATCCCTAAGTGCCAGAATACACCATAGGACTAAACCATTTCTGAAGTGCTTTCTAAATTCTATTAAAATTCACAAACAATCTCAGGTGCATTTTATCTAGTCCACCTCTACAATAATATTAAATTGCCCCTCTATTTTCAATCATATTAGTGATAAGTGTTTTGTGTTTTTCAAGGTTGTTGAGAAAAGTTAAGAACATTTTGGTTCCCATGTATTGCATTTCTGTTGTAATTATGTTTTCCTTGCCTTTAGGCCTTTAAGCTGGTGTGTAGAACAGCCAATGACCCTGATTACCGTACTTTGCCCAACTGTTTAGAGACCTAGATCAATCACTAGTATTATTAGGACTCATTGAGAAAATGTTATGATTTAAACCTGTGATTTTAAAACACTACAAATTTTTCCAGAATTTTTAATGAATATGGTACCTACAGATACATTTGATATCTCCTCCCTTCCATCTAGTTTGCACTTGTGCTCAAAGAAAATCACTCTCTTGAAATGAGTTTATTTTCCCAGGCCATGATTTTGTAAAATACAAACAATATGTGTTATTGATTAGGAAAGTCCATAAATAATATGTAATGTTTTATGGTTTTAAATTTTAAATAAGTGGTATCATACTTCTGTTTTGTCCTTTTCTAACTTGTTTTTCTATGCTCAGTGTTATGTTTTTGAGGTTTATTTGTGTTGATGTGTTTACTTTAACTGAAATTATAATGCATTGCATGAATGTGTTCCATGTTATTCATTCTCCTAATTGATTAATGCCAGCACCCTAGAGCTTCCTTGTCCTCATGTAAATCAGCTCCTCTAGAGCTAACCCCATTAGTCTACCAAACAGGGCCAGAGAGGCCTGGATTCTTATATGGACTAATATAAAGCTCTAGCCAAGAAATTCACTGTTCCAAATATAAATTCTCTTATTATTTTCAGTTCTGTCTCAGCTCATAGAGACAAAGTGAAACATCTCATATGCATACACTTTGAATGTTACCAACATATTTAGTACAATATATTCTGTTCTTTGTAGAGGGCAGGTCAGGGCAGGTTTCACTAACTATCAAAAAAATGAGAATGCAAGGCAATGAGGAGGAGTGGCCAGATGCTTTTTGGAATATAAGAATTTCTCCTGCACATTTTTATAACTTGAACTGGCTATAACATTGATTACATAATTGGGGAATCAAATTTGCATGACTTGCATTACTTTGTAGCTACTGGCAATTGTGATCCTGAAACATTCTGCTTCTAACCTTTTCCTTCACTGAATCAATTGCTTTTCTCATGTGATTTTTAATAATAGGTTTCTAAACAATGCCATCATTGGATTATATAATAGTTTAAAGAAAGTACTTGGGTTTTTTGGGTAAATACTATGAATCTTGTTTGAAAAGATTTATTAATTTTGGCCATTAAGAAAATAACTTTCATATTTATTATTTGTAGTTATTTTATTTGGTAAAAAGATATCTAGTGATAGACTCTGATTATATGAAAATCTGAATTAGGATTAACTCTAAAATGTTGATAGCAATTAGCCAATCAGAGGGAACTTCTGAACTAGTTGTACAGTTACCGGGGTTAGTAAAAACTATTCATTGTCTATTGCAAACTTACCAAATAAGAAAGCCAGGCAAAATAATTATTTAAAAGTCCTCATATTTACATATTTTAATTTTAAGAAGAATGACACATTTTAAGAGGATATGGATCCAAATTCTGAAATAAAAGCAAAACATATACTGAGGTCTAAAATAACATCTACCAACGCAGTTGATGTAAATGCAAAATAAAAGAGGTGCTTTCACTTATTATTTGTTTTGCATTTAACATATTATATGAGGAAATAATAAGTTCTTTTGTTTAATATCATCTGGATTGTTTCTAAGCCCATAAAATGAGTTCTTAGTCCTTTTCCCAGGTACTTGCTTAGAGTAGTATTTTCTTGGTTTTTATTTTTTTGTTCTGAGCATTAACTATAACAATTGATTTAAAAAGAGATTTGTTTTCCTCAAATATGCTCTGCAGAAGACATCAGCTCTTGTCCTAACCAGTGGCCTTCTCTGACATAAAACTCCCTTTTCATGTATACCTGTTATAATGAGACAATGGTTTTAAACACTTTGGTGCAGAAAGAGTCACTCCCAGCTTATAGCCAAAGCTAAAATGAGATCCCTGATCATAAAGAATACCCAGGATTTGCTATGTAGCACCATTAAATGTTGCCTCCACATAAATCCCCAAACAATAGTCTCAGAATTATATTGACAAACTTATCTTCATGCTCAATCCTACTTGGAAGCCACACAAACAGGTTCCCAAACTTTCTGTTACATCTGTTGGCTCATTCTAACCTTATTTTACCTTAAAATACTGGGAGGCTTGAAACAGTGTTGCTTGTCCTTGTCTTTCTATCCTGTGACTCTACCTCCCTAGGTGACCAGGTCTTGGCAACATGGCTATAGCATTTTTCCTCCCCACCACCACCATTAGATATACAAAATAATAATTACAAGTGCATTGGGAAGGGATTCTTCCCTATTAGTCATAGACAACAGTCTAAATGTAATTATTTAAGGACTTGATGTCTGATTTTAGTCTAATAAGTTACTTATATTTAATAAATAATACATATTAATATTTTAAAACATATATATTTTCTAATGCCTTAATCTAATGTCTATAGTTTCTCAATACATAAATAGAAAAATAACACCTAAAAGATACTCTATACCTTGAATTTATGCCCTAGGGGCTCTCTTTACCATTAAGGGCTAGTGTTGATAACAAAATGACGCCCTTGCTTTATTAAAATTCACAAATTATAAAAAATTTTAGCCAGACATTCACCTATTTGCATAATAGTTCAGCCAATCATTGAAAAACTTGCCTCAGTGCAAAGTACAGCAAAAGGTAGAAAATGATTATCGTCATTTCCCATAGCAAAAAGACAATGGATGTTGGAGAAAATAGGAATAAAAGTAGAAAGGAGAGAAAAAGGAGGAAAAGGAAAGAAGAGTCAAATTTATTAAAAGAAAGTTCCATGTAAATAACATTAAAAAGTTTGTTAATTTGATGTGAACTTATAAGATAGAATATCCATGAGAAAATGTAGTATTGTTTTGAAGAAGACAGCGACAAAATATATGAACATGTTACTTACTATTAAAGCTAAAGAAACCTACACACCATGACCCAGAAACTCTACCCCTTGGTAAATATACAACACAAAGAGGCAAGGACAAGAATGTTCATAACAGCTTTGTTCATAATAGCCAAAATCTTGAAACCATCCAAATATCCATCAACAATAGAACAGATAAACTGATTAAGATATAGCCAGACAATGGAATACAGCACAGCACTCAATAAGAATGAACTAATACATTCAATAACATGAATTAATCTCACAGACATACTGTTGAATGAAAGAAGTCTGACACCAAAGGTTCTGTGATGTCTGGTTGTGTTTCTGTAAAGTTCAAAAACCAGAAAACTAATCTGTGGTTAGTGGTAACATAATAGTGGTTACCACTGAGGGGTATTGGCTGGGTGAGGTATGAGGATACTTCTGATATGCTGGAAATATTGGAAATCTTGATTTGGATAGTGGTTACACAATTGTATATATTAATATATGAAAAATCTGCTATATAAAGATTTGTGAATTTTACTAAAAGTTATATTTAAATAATAAATATATGCACATGCTATATAAGCCTGATGATGCCAAGCACAGAGAAGGGAACCCAAATATTTATTATGATTACTAGTACAGTATATTGTTTCTTCATTCTTCCTGACAAACACAAGCTTTCTTAATATTCTCTAAAATAAAGGAACCATTTAGTGTTGAAGATCTTTTTCTGCTTAAGCTCCTCCTTATCTGTCCATTAAGTTATATTGTACCATTGAATTTTTTGCTTTAAGAAGAACTCAGTTTCATTTCTGATTCCATAATTTACTGGTTTAACTCTACATCTGTGGTCCCCAATGCCTGGGCTGCAGGCTGGTACCAGTCTGTGACCTGTTAGGAACCAGGCCACACAGCAGGAAGTGAGCAGTGGGGAGCTAGAGAAGCTTCATCTGTATTTATAACCATGCCCCAATGCTTGCATCACTGAATAAGCTCTGCCTCCTGTCAAATCAGCAGTGGCATTAGGTTCTCATAGGAGCAAACCCTACTGTAAACTACCGATGCGAGGGATCTAAGTTGTGTGCTCCTTATGAGAGTCTAATGCCTGGTGATCTGAGGTAGAGCTAAGATGGTGATGCTAGTGCTGGGAAGTGGCTGCAAATACAGATTATCATTAGCAGAGAGGTTTGACTGCACAATAAATGTAATGTGCTTGAAGAATCATACTGAAACCATCCCCCCCACCCCCTGGTCCATGGAAAAACTGTCTTCCATGAAACCAGTCCCTGATGCCAAAAAGGTTGGGGACCGCTGATCTAAGCAAATGACCTCATCTTTTCAATTTCTAATTTTATCAAAATCTGCTGTGATGACAAATTCAGGAGAAGAACTTCTTATAAAAAGCCTCTTGTTACCTCCCTTTTCTATCCTCTGTTTCATTACCCTGGATGCAAGCACTTTAGATTTTTTCTGCTTTTTAGCTCTCCAGGTGCTTACCTCAAAGCTGTGGATAATTTGCTGCTTCCGTTTTTTTATTTATTGAGATTTGACCACATCGGCACTTTTTCAATTTTCTGGTTGTACAACACCTTCAGATACCCTTGCTATGTCTGGTGAACTTCCAAGCAGGAGAATCCAATCTCCCCAAGATAAAAACAAGAAATCTCAGTTCCCCAGCCTCCTTTGCAGGCAGGGGACATGCCAGGGGTTAAATATGTCACTTCACTTCTCCAGTCAAACTCAATAGTATGAAAGTTTGATTTGGAAGTAAGTGCCTTGAGATGGGCTTAAATTAGTTTTTCTACTGTGTGGGTTGAGATGGCAATGGGATGGGATGGCAAGCCTTAAGGGCATCAGTGATACTGGTTTTCTTTATTATTCAGGGGCAACCACTTGCTCATTAGATTAGTTTTTGCTTTGTGGTCTTGGACATTGTTCCTGGAAGCTTGATCCCAAACTAGGTTATTTTACTATCCCCCAAATTATGTCAGCTTCGCAGTACTCTTTTAGCAAACTTCTTTTGGGCTAATCAGCTAGACTTAGTTTCTCTTTCTATGAGTATAAATAAATCAACTGTCTCTTCAATATAAATGAAGTTTTAGGGCAATTACCCTATACTCAACCCCCATCTTCCTTTTCTCTGTTAGATAATCATATTGTTATTTTAATTATTTTATTAATGATCTATGTAATTGTTTCCATCAATTTTCATCAGTCTCCCTTGGTTTCTCACTTTCTAATTGGAAGATATTAACATGCCTGCCTGTTCCTCCACTTTCATCCAACCCAAACGTCTTTCAGCTATTTACTTCTCAACCTACATTAGCTTCACTTTTTATATTGTCAGTTAATATTCACATTCTATTCTGCAACCAGATCCTAGACTTCTATACTGTCTATAGGTTGACTCTAAAATTTAGAACCATTGCCTGGGTAATTTTTTTAAAATTCTGTGAATGTGTCAGACCATGGAGTGTGTTACATGTTTCTCTTTAAAGCCAATATCGTGATTTCTGTACCACATAAGGGAGATGTCACTAACACCAGGCCAAATGGATTACTATTTCTTATACCTGAATAATTGCTTAAAATCATATCATATTTCAATTTGCTTACTATTAGAATGATGGTTTCTATTATTCTTATATTATTTGACTTTATACAATTCTTAATTACTTTAAATTTTTAGTCATGCTTTCTATTATATAAACTGTTTGGGTTTTTGTTTTGTTTTCTTTTTCACAGAGCTATCTGCACTTGTCTTCTTGGTCTGTTAAAAAGCTGAAAATATGAGATTTTTTTCTTTGTTCTGCTAGAATGAATTTACTCTTTCCTGAATTACCTCATTTTTCAATGTATTGATTTATTCCCTTATTTTATTGGAATATATCATCAAATACATTTTTGCAAAACCCTAATGAGAGATAAAGTTTATAATTCTTTACAGGCCTAAAAGTATCCTTAGTTAAATATAGACTTCTGGGTGGAAAATAGATTTTTGTCAGTAATGTTTAGGCAATACTAAATAATTCTCTACTAGACATTCAATTTGCTGCTACTAAACTGAAGCCACTGTTTTTCATACTTGTAGAAGTGACTTGTCATTTTTCTCTGGATGGTTTTAGGATCATCTCTTTATCTTCTACAGTTTTAAACAGTCAAGGCTGTGTTTCCATCTTTATTTATTGTACTGAATACTTAATGAGTCTTTTCAATCTTAAGACCCATGTCCTCTAGTTCCTGGAAATTTTCTTCCATTTCTTTGATACTTTCCTTGTCTCAGTGTTCCCTGTTCTCTCCTACTGGTGAGATATTGGATCACTACATCTCTTATCTTTTCCATAAATTATCTTTGTTTCCTTCAGGATCTTTGTTCTTCTTTGTACTTCTCCCTGGCGCTAGCGCTCTCTCTCTCTCTCATATGTTAATGATTCTCGATTGTTCACTTTTATTGAAACAAAAGCATAGCATAGCTAATGTCCAATAGCTGGAGCACTGTTAACAAAAGGGGTTTATACACAGCGTACAATTTCATTGATGTAGAGGTTAAAAGAGGCACAACTAATCTCTGGTGTTAAAAGTCAACATAGTTGTTATTTTTGGCAGTGTAGAGACTGGGAGGGGCATGTGGGAGCTGCTAGTTTTCTATTTCTTGATCTAGATGCTGGTTACAGGGTACATTCCCTTTGTCAAAATGTACCAGCTGTAGTCTTATGATTTGTTCAGTTTTATGTATGTATTTGAACTTACATAGGAAGATTTTGGGGAAAAAACTGATAGGAAACATTTGATATTGAGACCCAGGAAGTAGTGAAAAAAAATTAAAAGAAGGCTGACCAATTAGGGAGTACATTCTATGAGATCCTTGATCCAGACATTCTGTTTTTCCTCACTTAACCCATTAGGCTTATCAAAGCCGCCTTACTGTGGCTGCTGCAGGCAGTCATAAGGACTCAAGATACTTTATACAGAATATCTGTAGAAGGAAATCACAGCATCCATTAACACTGGCGCAAATGCACTGGGAACAGATAGAAACTAGAAAGAAACCAAAAAAGCAGGAAGGCAAGAAGATAATACAAATGTCACCTTCTTTGGGAGTCTTACAGAACTCTTTCTTATTTGGAAGTCCTTCTTTGCATTTCCATAAGATCCTTGCATTTCTAGATTGTAGAATTTTTAGCTTCTATTAGATTTATCCATTATTATATTTTTCCTGTGCTGTAGAACAGCACCATTTCATAGAAAAATAATACAAGTCACATATGAAAATTTACATTTTGTTGGTAACCATGTAAGAAAGTAAAAAAGAAACAGGTAAAATTAATTTCCATGATAAAATGTAATAATTTTAATAATAAATTTTATTTGATCCAATATGTCCAAATTATAATTTTAACCTATAATTAACACAATAAACTATTGGGATATTTTACATTTTTTTACTGAGCCTTTGAAATCTAGTGTGGTTTTTACACTTAAAGCACATCTCAATTTGTATTAGCTACATATTAAAGGTTCTATAGCCACATGTGGCTACTGGCTATCATAATGGTCAATGCAGCTCTAGAATGAGGCACTGCTGGCCATCATGGCTCACATCTGTAATCCCAGCACTTTGAGAGGCTGAGGCAGGAGAATTGCTTGAGGCCAGGAGTTTGAGACCAGCCTGGGCAATACAATGAGACCCCATCTCTACAGAAAAAATTTAAGAAATTAGCTAGGCTTGGTGATGTGCACCTGTAGTCCCAGCTATTCAGGAGGTTGAACCAGGAAGATTATGTGAGCACAGGAATTTGAAGCTGCACTGAGCTATAACGATGCACTGTACTCTAGCCCAGGTGACAAAGAGAGCCTGTCTCAAAAATAAGTACATAAAAATAGGATGAAGCACATGAGGGAAATGATTATTTCTTCTCCTAATATCTTTAGTAACTAACCAGAGCAACACCATGCCATAGGTGAATGCTGAATGAACATTCCTTTCTCCTATCTCTTTAGATGTACAAAAACTGATATAGTACTTATAAAGCATCCTCAATCTTAATTCCTTTACTTCATTTTGAGATTTACCATGAGCTGAGCTCTGTGCTGGATGTCATGTATTAACATAGGATATAAACTTAAAAATGGATCACAAAGTGATCTCAACCAGTTATGACTAAAGCTTTATTAATATTCTAGGTAAGAGAGAATTAAAGGTAATGTCAGACATGCCTGCAATTACATTTCTTTATCGTGTTTCATACAAAATATGTTATGATTTTAAATTAACTATAGCAAAGTATTAGAATTTTGTTAGGTTAAGAGCATAAACTTTGGTATGAGATAGACTGGTTTGAATTTATCTCTGAAGATTTTTAGTTAAAAGTAGATTTATTCTCTTCTAAAACAGAGATAAAATTTACACTATATCCCAGAGCTCTTCTTGAAAGGGTTAAAAGGCATAGTACAAATAAGACTTCACCTAGTGACTGGTACATAAAAAACATTTAATGAAAGTTCATTCTAATTATTATTATGCCATAGTGTAAGTCAATGTTCTATTATCTATTAAATTTTTATCACCATAAAAATCTGATTTAAAGAACACTTTTGGTCCATGGAGGGATATAGCTGACCTACAAATATATCAGAATAATTAAGACATTTCCAGGTACCATCTGTCTTCCCAGAGTGAATCTCTAGTAACCACCTGCCTTACACACCCTGTAGTAGTCTTCTAGGGCTTCTGTTACAACATGTCACAAATTGGGTGGCTTCGAACAACAGAAATATATTGTCTCATGTTCTGGAGGCCAGAAGTTCAAAATCAAGATGTTGGTTAAGCTATGCTCACTTTGAAGGCATTAAAGAAGGATCTGTTCCAAGTCTGTCTTTAGTTTCTGGAAGTTTCTTGGCTTGTGGCAGCATAACCCTAATCTTCACATGAGATTCTCCCTGTGCATATATTTTTATGTCTGTGTCCAAATTTTCCCCTTTTATAAGGACACGATCAGGTTGGATGGGGATTCTCCCTTACTTTAGTGTGACCTCATTGTAACTAATTACATCTGCAATGACCCAATTTCCAAATAAATGACATTCTAGGATACTAAGGATTCAGACTTTAACATATAAATTTTAAGAAGACACAATTAAACCCATAATATTCCCCTACAAAAGGGAGCTCATTCTTTTTTGTGTGCTGGTCTCTCCCAAGAGTATCCCAAGTTAATACATAAAGTATCCTTGGGGTAACACATATCAGATCAGCTGGGGGCCATCACCGAAAACTAAATGTAGTACTTGTAAGGAAGAGGCCTCAGAGACCTGTCTACTCCTACAATAATGACTTATAAAGAGCAGGAAGAATGGGAGGTTTAATAGGAAAGAATGAACTGACCTTTAGTACAGCCTCCTACAGAGATCAGTGTAAATTCTGTTATTACAGTAAATGGTTATTCACAGAAAATAAATATGTAAACTTGTTTTGTAGAATTGTTTCATAAATGAATAAAGCCTGCTGTTGGATGATAAATTTCATGAGTAAAATTGTATAATTTTCTATATATTATTTCTAGGCAAAAATGACCTGAAAAAAAATCCATCAACTGGGTTCTCTTGTGAAATTAAATTACTATGGATTCTTACTATGTAGGAGAAGGAGAAAAACAGCAGTGAAAGAATAAGTAACTAACAAAAAAGGAGCCTTTGTTTTCTAATTCTGTATAAGGCAATGCTGAGCAAGCAGTAAATGTTTACACTGTTTCTACTTCCACAAAAGTTGTGTTTGTAGTGCAATTTGGAGAAAACCTCATTTCAAAATTTAGTATTTTCCTTAATGAATCAACATTGGCCATCAAACTTAAGCATTTTGTGCCTTAGTACTCTTATCTGAAAATAGGAATATGAATATTTATTTCATACTGCTAAACATGCTATTATTCCTAATAGAAATAAATATAATCAATGAAGGAGAAAAAGTAACTGTAACTGTTTATTTTTATTTATTTATTTTTTATTTTAGCATATGACAGAGGTACAAATGTTTAAGTTAACTATATTGCCTTTGCCCCACCCAAGTCAGAGCTTCAAGCCTGTCTATCTCCCAGACAGTGCACACCACACCATTAGGTGTAGTAACTGTAACTAGAGCGAGAGAAAAATAACATGGTGGATGTCAGCTTGTAACTTCAGTAGATAGAATGTTGATGGGAAAATAGGCTTCTTTTGTGGATACTTGGAAATATTGTGGAAAAGTTATTGCAAGGGATGAATATGCAGATTGGAATAAGGGCAGTAACTTTGAATTATTAATTTTTATGTGACATTGTTTCTCTCTGCAGGCTGGTAATAATTGCCTGCACTTGGCAAAAATGGTAAGGCTATTCCTTCTCCACACATATTCCCTCCATAGGTATGTCTTG
Organism: Mirza zaza; assembly: GCA_008750895.1. NCBI lineage: Eukaryota > Metazoa > Chordata > Mammalia > Primates > Cheirogaleidae > Mirza > Mirza zaza. The sequence continues at coordinate 54,259 of VSMD01082580.1, forward strand.
CAGGAAGCTCTAAATGCTTATTTTACCTTCTTGGAAGGACAAACTGTTTGCAGAAGCTTTGTCTCAGCTTAGAAAAACAAGAATCTATTTCATACTCAACAAGACATCAATAAAATATCTCACTACAGTTGGCCCTCAGCATCCACAGGGGTCTGTATCTGTGGATCCAACCAACTATGAATTGTAAATATTTGGGGGAGAAACCCCAAATAATAAAAAATAATGTATTACAAATAAAAAGCAATACAGCATAGCAACTATTTATATAGCATTTACACTGTATTATGTATTACAAGTATCTGGAGATGATTTAAACAGGAGAAGATGTGTGTAGGTTATATGCAAATACTATGTCATTTTGTATAAGAGAATTGAACATCCAAGGATTTTCATTTCCATAGGGGCTCTGAAACCAATCTTGTGTTGATACCGAGACATGACTATATACCTCAGGAAGGAATAAGCATTTTCTAAAACTGCAAGATCCATCAGATATTCAGTACAGAGCTGAATATGACAACAAACTACTTTCTAGTTGAACTGCAGTTTACTCATCTCTAAAATAGGATGGTAACATGCTCTACATCAGGGGTCCTCAAACTTTTTAAACAGGGGGCCAGTTCACTGTCCCTCAGACCGTTGGAGAGTGCACACTATGGGCCCAGGACGAGTCTGCTGCTAAACAGGACAGGCAGCAGCGGCAAAAACACCCGAAGGGCCAGATAAATGTGCTAGGCAGCCCACACGTGGCCTGTGGGCCGTAGTTTGAGGACACCTGCTACATTATAGTGCGCACACAAACATTCAGTGTTATAATACATTTGACATGGTACATAGTAAACACGAAAGGAAATCGGAAGAATAAAAACAAAAATTACTCCCATGAATGGAAATATTCTATTTGTTTAAAATAATAAGAAACTGTTATTCAAGTTGGTAGAGTGGAAAAAATAGCCAAAGCATCATCGTTCTTATACACCATGTAAGATGCATAATTTCAACAGTAAATTCTAGTGCCCCTGAATGTCAGAACCATCAGTACCTTAGAAATCCTCCATCTCTAAGAGTTTTCCTTTTGGCAATTGATTGATGCCTCTTTGCCTAATGGGTAGAATTTTCCTTACCGGGGAATGTCTTTTTCCCTTAATTTTCTTATAGAAGTCCTGTTTAATCTTTCAAGGGCCAGTTTCATGTCAATTCCTCTATTTGAATTCTGTTTTTTTTTTTTTTTTTTATTACACAAAAGCCACTGGATGTACCTGGTATCCACCAGAATTGATGGGCCATTCTCTAAAATCCCATATACCTTGCTTATTAATCCTATGAGAGTGAGATTTCAACTCCTTGCCTGGCTGGACCCAAAAGCTCTCCTCATCCCACTTAGGCATTCATACCCAGGCCCCCATGCACTTACCACTCTGATTCTCAGTTCCTCCTCTTTTCTGTCAACTAGTAATGCCTTCCTTTTTTTTTTTTTTCTTTCAAGCTCGGACATTTATTTCTTTTTAAGTTATGTTTTATCCAGCATTTTTAGGTGTCAGTGGCAAGATTTTTCATATCAGCTGAGTCCACCATCTTGCCTGAATTGCAATATTTGCTCAATGTACAAACTTAAGCATCTGCTTTTCAACCACAGCAATCTGATTCACATCCTTAACATGTGATTTATCAAAACAGCCTGCACTTAGGTTGCATCCAAAAGCTAACACTGGTAACATATCAATTCCAGCACTTCTTGACATCAGCTGTCTTTCTGCCTCAACCCACAGATTATATTGTGCCCCTTCCCAAGATAATGTGTACACTTTGCATATATTCTCTACAGTGACAGAGAAGGGAAGAGCTGTGTGTAATCAGCGGTGAAAGAGCTCATTTGCCCTATTTTTAATGTATCTGCATCCCGATTCACATGATAAAATTCTTTGCTTTAGTTTGAAGACACAGATAATGAGTGTGTCTTTCTGCTGTTGCTTAGTAGAATTAAGGTGCAGCCTTCCCCATTTGTGAAGGCAGGTTTACTACAAGTGATTAATAATGAATAAAAGATGGCAATTAAATGCAATAAAATGAATTACAACTTTTTGAAGAAATTGAATCTGATGTTAATTTGGTGATCAATAATGACATTTGGAATTCTGTTTCACTTTATAATTTATCTTTCTAGCTACCCTTCACACCTAAACCAATTTATGAGAGACAATTGTTGGTACATGAAATATGTAGCTGTTCTAGATATTATGAGTATACTGTTCATCTTTTCAGAATCAGCAAGTTCTTGATTATGTTCCATAAATAGCCACATTCAATTAATTTATCCTTTATTCCTAGATTTATCCTGAAGGTCTCACACAGATGTAACCTAATAAAAAATCACAACATGGCCAACAGGAAAAAAAAATAACACATACTGTTTGGTGAGTTGTTTACTGATGCTAAGATAGTATAGGTAAAATTTCATTAATATAGTCTATTAGAGTAGAATAGCATCAAATTTTCTTATTCTATAATACTGAAAATAAAATTCCATTCACTGTCTCTTAATACTTTTTGGCCTTTATTCTCCAGGTTTTTTCCCTTCTAATGTCCTTTTTATGAGTAGATGTTCAGATGTCATTGTGTATTTTATAAACTATAAATATTATTTGAAATATAATTTTTATGATATGAAATAGTTTGTTTTGTCTAGCATATGAAATATAAATGTAGGTTCAAAAAAGAAGGTGTGCAAATCATGAAAGGAAAGCATAAAAATGATTGTCCATAAACTCTGTAATAGTTATATTTATTATAATATAGCTTTTTTAAAATTTATATTTTAGACAAAATGAAATAAAAAAACATTAAGTAACTCAACCCCTCACTACTCCAGGTCTTAGCACAGGATGGGATGGGTGGTGAAGTGGTTAGGGAAAGCGTGGGGCTTCCATGGTACCTAGGCTGGGGAAGGGAATGCCAACCTCTCAGAAAAGCTCTGCAAACTATGTGGCAATTCATTCAATGAAGTAGGGGAATAGTGATGGTAAGCACAGAGGGAGATGTCTAGATTGATGGCTGAGGTAGCATTTTAGGTTGTTCGTAGACTGTGTGAGGCATGCAGAAAATCTAAGAGGGGAATCCAGGGGGCCCCAGAGAAATGTAGAAATGCTAAGGAACAGGTGGGGCTGAGGAGTCCTATGCTTGAGATGATCAGGTGCAGCAATGCAGACCCTAAAACTGAGGCAATGGCAGGCCCGTGTACTGGCACTGGCACTGGCGCGTGCTCATGTGCTAGGAACTACCACTTTTATTATCACCAAATGCCATAGTAAAAGAGGCCATTGGAAGCTAGGGAGAGGGGGAGAGAGCAGAGGTATAAAAATTTACCTATCTCGTACAATGTACAATGTTCTGGTGATGAGTAAACTAAAAGCTCTGACTTCAGCATTATACAATTCACTCATGTAACAATGAACAATTGTACCCCCTTAACCTATTAAAATAATAAATACTAATTATGACAATAGGTACATGAATTTGCAGGTGAAATTGGTAAACCCTAAGCTACAACCTTGGCAGAAAGTATAATATTTAGTGTTCGTATGTTTGATTCATGGCTAACACCCAACATATCTTTATTGAATGAGAATTTTTAGAAAGTTTTAAGACGTTCATGTTTTCATACTAGGAGAAAATAAACTTTGTTCAAGTCTAGTTATACTTACAAAAGCAAGCTGGCAAATATGATTTATAAGCAACATTTCAAAACTAAAAACATCCTTAGCACCAAAGAGAACTGGGATATAGTCTGGGTCCTACACTAACCCATCTTGTGACCTCACTTAAGTTATATCCTCTCCCCAGGTCTCAGTTCAAAAATTTGCAAAAGGAGTTTGGACTCATGACCTCTAGAATTTTCCAATCTGTGTTCAATTTCTTCACATATATTTCCTATCTGAAGCAAACAACACATATTCACCACTACCACTAGCACAGTTCTGATTGTCATCCCACCTTAAATGACCTTTAATGTTCTATGGCCTTCAATCAGTACAGAGATAATAGAGATTATAGGAGTGATATAACAAGGCCATGCTATTATACTAGCCTTTATGGTAACAATTCTACCTGCACTATGCACAAGATTCTGGCCCCTAGCTTCTACATGCTGTGAATGCTGGGAGGGTAGGGATCATTTCTACTAACTTTTTGTCAAGTCACCAAAATGTTTTATGGTAGTTGGCATGAGGTAGGTGATGATAAATATTTGTTTACTGAATGGTAAAAAGTCTCCTTCATGAATTAGGACATCTAGTTACAAGGAAGCTTTGACTATAGTTGGTTGTGCATTATCTAAACAAAATGGAATAAAATAGTACAAAATATGTGTGCTGAACCCACTAGGAACCAAGAACTATAATTTTTCCTGGAGATACAAAACTCCTAGCACTGAAAAATTTGGCGTGACAAACACGCAGAAAATTATTTTTCTGTGATATGGTAGAATAGAAATAAGTAACAGAAACACTTAGCCCAGCCTGGAAGGAGGCTCTGGCAAGGCATTTGTGGAGGATATGATCTTTGAGCTGAATGTTGGAGGACAAGTAGACTACAGACAGGTGGAAAAAGGGAGAAAGACATTCCGGGTTGAAGTAACAAGCTATGAACGAAGGCCTGCAGCTATAGAACAGTTCTGGTCTCTCCTAGGATTTCTCATTACAGGAGACCATTTAGCAACCAATAGCAACTTGGAAAATCTAATATACAAGTTCTGAGCAAGATGGATGTGAAGTTATTTAGTAATTAACTAGACTGTGGTGGTTAATTCCAGAGGGAATCCTAATCGAGAATCCATTTAACTGACTGCCTCTTAAAAAGTTGAAATATAGCACAGCTGTGACACTATTCAGTCCAGTGCTTCTGACAGGAAAACATAATTATTAATTTTGAATAGATTGAAATGGAGTACTTTTTTAAAATTCCAGGACAAAAAGCATGGTCAAGGAAAGCCAGCTATAATATAGAAATGGTGTTTTTTTGTTGATATCTATGTGCCATTGGCCACAGTAGTTTACCTGTAACACTACAGGTAGATGAAATGTACCTTCTAGGAGTGTGTCTGAGGTTACACTCCTGAAATTCATATTTCATGCAAAATTTTCTGAGAATTGCAATGTTACATTTTTAGGCTTTTTTCCTGCCCTATTTTGACTCCAGCTCCCTGTTTTTACTGTGATGCCAGAAATACATGTTAATTTGAGAATATGTGACTGATAAAGGTTTGTGTAAACTTTCTGAACCACTCATTCTGACACAGCCAAGCGAGGCACACCTGTGAGAACCCACATGCTGTTCTTAAACTTTATCTTCTCTGTACATAACATTCTGTATTTAGCTCATTCATTTTTCTTATCACACTGCTTGTTCCAATTTCCTTTTGTATTTCACACTAGACTACATCCTCCCAGGAAAGAGAGCCCTTATCTGTCATGGCTGTATCCTCCATGGCTAACTCAGGCTTGTACATCATAGATACTTGGGAATGTTTCTAGGAGCTAATGAACAGCTATTGTGTTTTTATGTAATAGCATGGGAACACACGTCAGCATGTAGAAGAAAATTCTAAGCGTGACATATACTAGTCCACAACTCAGCCTCTCACAAGGTTGCTTTGTAGAAAAATCTTCTGTTACTCTGCCATCTGCCTTACAATCTTTTCCCTTTTTTTTTTGTTTCCTAATTGTCACTTTTTAAGATTACTTGTATCAACTTAATCGTTGCCTCCTTTCCCGCCCTTCTTGTTGAGGTGGGTATCATTTCAGCTACCTCCTTCTGCACTTGTCTTATCCTGGCCTTCTTTGCCCTTCAGAGATGGTGCCTTCACAAAGCAAGGAAGTCCTAGGCCAAAGCTTTTCTTTCCTACCATAGTTGCCTTAGATGATTCGCCAAAAACCAGGTTCTTCAGTGCTTTGGGTTTATCTCCACATTTTCTCTAGTAACTTTCTAAAATGTTACTTTTCTCTTGTCCCTTCATGTCCCTTACTCATTCACTTTGAGAGATGGCATACTGGTCAACAAAGCGTACACCTCCAACAAAGAGTACACCTCCCTGCCTACAAACCCATCTGTAATTGCCAATATCATTGCAGTTTCCCCCTTTAGTCTTGGAAATGCCTTTCTTTCTCTTCAGGGATAAACTCTTTCCTTGGGCTCTTGATCCCAATCCCTTCTCTTTACCTAAGTTGTTTGTTTTATCAATTATAATGCTTTTCCTATAGCTTTCTTGTCTGCCCCACAACTATTATCATTCCTCTTTCTCTCTCTGTCTGTGTGTGCGTGTGTGTATGTATATATACACATATACATATATACATATACATATATGTAAATATATATACACACATATGTACATATATATACATATAAAATTCTTGAAAAAAGGCCTCTCTTGACTCCATACCTACCTCCAGATATAAGTCAGTTTTCTTTTCCATTTTCAACCATCATTTCACTTTCACTCTCACCCTTCAGTGTTCAGTTCATTGTGATTTGGCTTGTGTACCTGCTACCCCACAGGAACTGGTCAGACAAAGGTTACCTACTGGAAATAGCCATATTAACTAATCCAAAGAGCCTGTCTGCCACAAATGATATAGTGGATTTTGCTTCTTAAATCTTTTAAAATTGCTGGTTTCCATTATATTGTTCCCACCACCCCCATTTTCCTCTTACCTTTTTAAACCAGTGATTCTTGGTTTTCTTGATGGTCTGCTTCTACCCAGATCATATCTTAAATATTGGGGTGTTCCCAAGGATTCTATACTATGCCCTCTCCACTTCACTTTCTACCCTGCCCTTTCTCTGGGTTTTACTACTCCCTATACAACAATGTGTTGTCACTACCTTTGATCCCTCCTCTGGGCTTAAGATAATCAATTGTCTATCATACCAACCAGGCATCACCATATAGATGTTTCAAGCAAACCTAAACTAACATTTCAAATCTGTTGTTCTTGTTGTTGTTTACATACTAACTCCAGATTTATTCCTCTAGTATATCCTCTATTGCAATGCATTTTTCCATTATCCACTGAATGACTCCAAATAGAAATCTGGTGAGTTGATTTACTACTTCTACTCTATCACTCTCTATCTCTGTTATATGTCAGAGTTTGATCAGAAAAATAGAACCACTATAAATGACAGAAAATATTTATTTATTTATTTTTGAGACAGAGTCTCCCTCTGTTGCCCTGGCTAGAGTGTCGTGGCGTCAGCCTAGCTCACAACAACCTCAAACTCTTAGGCTCAAGCGATTCTTCTGTCTCAGCCTCCCGAGTAGCTGGGACTACAGGCATGTGCCACTATGCCCGGCTAATTTTTTCTATGTATTTTTAGTTGGCAAATTAATTTCTTTCTATTTTTAGTAGAGACGGGATCTTGCTCTTGCTCAGGCTGATCTCGAACTCCTGACCTCAAGCGATCCTCCTGCCTCAGCCTCTCAGAGTGCTAGGATTACAGGCTTGAGCCACCGCGCCCGGCCTGAAAATACAGATTTATATTGGAATTTGACTCTAAGGAATTGGGGAGGCTGGTTAAATAGTTTATGTATGGCTATTTCTTCTTTATCCGGTGCTAGCTCTGGCTCGGGAAAAGCTAAAGAAAAACCAATAAGAACTACAGAAGCTGTGACCCCAGCAGTTGTCCGAGCCAAGAAGGTAAGCCAGTATGTCAGCAACATGTGTGAGCTGTAACTGGCCCATTGCCCCCACTTACATTCCTGCATGAAAAAATATATTACTGCTGTTTTGTATCTGCCTTCCAAATCTCCCACAAAATATTTCACATGACCCGTATTAACCTGGAGCTATGAAGTGAAGGGAATTATGAGAAACATGGTTCTATAATAATAATTGACACAATACAAATTCATTACAACATCCAGTTAGTTAACAAATCCTGCCAGGCTCTAAAGTCTGTCCCTTTATCCACATCATTGCTGGAATAACCCAGTTCAATTTGAAATAATCTCCTTCCTGGTACACTAGCCTCTTCACTGGTTTCCTTTCATCTAGTCCATCCTACATCCATGAATCCATCCTTCATAGCATCCCCACACTGCTCTACCTACAAAAATTAAATCTAACAGTGTTAGTCAACTTATACATAGGTTCCATATCACCCAAAATAAAAATAATAAGTCCAAGTGCTTTAGCCCAACATAAAAGCCTTTAAGATCTGGTCTCATTGTCCATTATTCTTGCCTTGAACTTGAGCAACTCTGGAATGTGTACAGTATTTATTTCTCTAATCATATAAATTTATTCATTTGCTCATGGTGTACCTTCTGTGTCAACAATTCCCCACACCATCTTGCCCCATGCATAGTTAACCTGGCTAAATCTTTCTCATCCAGCTGAGATGCAATTTTATTTGGAAAAATCTTGCACTGATTTCCATCCATTCTTCCTCTTAAGCTGGCTTAACTCTCCCTCATTTCAGCTCTGATAGCAGCCATACCTTAGGCACTTTGCTTTCATAGCAAGCACCACATTATTTTGAAATTATCTATTTGTCCTCTCTGCTCTTGGGGAATAGGTCCTTTAGGATAAGGCCTGAGATTGGTTTATTTTTTCTTTCCAGACCTAAATCAAGTTTGATGCATAAAAGATGTTTCACAATGTTAGCTAAATGAAACTGAATTGACAATGCCCTTCATATTGTCCAGCAAACATACAGTGCAACTGGCCCCATGCTGCCAAGGAATAAAAAAATAGAGGAAAATATATCATGTTATATTTTATGCCCAGATAAAACTATTTTATCCTTCTAATGTGTGCCTTCTAGTACTTCTGTCTAAGAAGATTTCAATGAGATGAGAAAATTAAACTCTAAGAAAATTATAAAGGTTTTACTTTCTATGAAGAGATAATGGCCTCATGGAAATTTTATATATTTTTGTAATTCTTACATTGAAATAGATTTGACACTCAAGAAAATTAACTAAAAAATATAAGATTTATAAGAATTCAATAAAGCCATCAAATACACAGTAAATATGTAAAAATCTATAACTTTTTTTTAAACCAGCACTGAATAGTTAGTTAGAAAACATATTGAAACAACCTTATTCCCAATCTGAAACTTCATTGACTTGCTTAAAGGGAGATTTGAATAAATGACTATAACAAGTTCCTGTCTGAAAAAAGTAGTTGTTTGAAAATGATGTCAATTCCTTTTATTGTGATTAATAGGTTAAATGCAGCTTGCTCAAAATCTAAAGAAAACATTTAAAGGCCCATCATTTAAATGCTCATTTGAAGTGTAAATGGACAAGCGTAGGTACATAAATTTTGAAAAAGAACAATTATTATAGGAACTCAAACCTCTCAGATATTTAAAAATGTGTTATAGATCTAAAATAATTAAAACATTGTAGAAGTGAATGAAAGATTAGTGAAGTAGAAAATAGTTCTAAAGCACAAACTAACATGTATAAGAAATTTAAAAGATGAAGGCAGCATTTTAAAGCAGTGGAGAAGGAAGCATTGTTCAATAATCTAGGCTGAGACAATGGCCTATAAATGCAGAAAGAAAATGAAATAAGCTTCTGCTTCATTCCAAAATCCTAAATATATTCCAAATGGATGAAAGGACAATATGTTTTTAAAAAGGAAGACTATAATTCAGTGGTTCTTAACTAGGAGTGATTTTGAAGCTGCTAAACTTGCTACAATGCACAGAAAAGCCCCTCCTAATAAAGAATCACCCAGTCACAATGTCAGTAATGCCAAAGAGAAACCCTGATCTAGTCAAAAGGCAAAAATCCATAGTGGTTAACTATTCATGGTATTAGCATGATTAACAATATAAGGAACCAACATGACAAATTGACTTTAAAGTGTGATTTTTTTTTTTAAGTGTAAGAAATAAGACCTTTAGGGTGGTTTCAATTAGAATTAGGAATAGGGTATATTAGGCTCCAACCAAAGGACAGAAACCACCCAGCAATTTGAGCAGGAAATCTTTTATATACAACATTATTAAGTATAACAGACTTTGGAATAATGAGAGATTCACCCATAAGAAGTAAAGAAAACTCTAAAGAATATAGAATTAACCAATATAAGGTGCAGCCACTACTGCTAGAGATGACATAGAGTATTCGAAACAGAGATTCCCCCACGTGCTGATGCAGATTTGCTGAAGAAGGCATGGCTCATGGGATGGCAGGGAAGTGCTATGGTGTCAAGCTGGTGGAAGATGCTAAAAATCTGTTCTCTGGATTTAAGTAGTTAGGGTGTGTATATCAGCTGAGTAAATTACAGTGGTAGCATTTTCTCCTTCCAGCATTTCGTTTTCTGTCACAAAGATTATACAAAAGCTATGATAGATCACACCACCTGACGGATTCCTGCAATTGATGTCAAAATCCATTCTCCCCGGTTTCTGATTCCAGCCCCTTGGGATGTGCAGGTGGATTTTTTGCTGTTGCATTGTGTGAGACACTTCTGTCCTTATGATCTACCCCCTTTTTTGCTTAAGTGGAGAAAGAGAGGCATAATAAGAACAGGAAAATGACATGAATAAAAATTAAAGAAGAAATTCAAATGTGTAACAAACTTGCAAAACTGTTCGGCCTTTCCAATTTCTAATTCTTAACTGTATAGTACTTCTAAGTATTAAAGAAGGTTTTGAAAAATTTTGCAGAGCTGTAATGTTCTCTCTCTTTTAGGACCTTATTCTTTCATCACTTATAGATTTTTGTCAGTTGGGAATTGGTGTTAGATAAATTACTGTCATATATGTAATTGTAAATTCATTACACCATTTAGTGGTCTAGGTGAAATAGAATATAAGAGTAAGGCCAAGCATTTAACAACAGGAAGTCATCATGAAGCATAAAACTTGAAAAATGCAGAATAAATATCTTGTCTTCATGAATTAATTGATCTAATCAACAAGCATGTTGCTGTTGATGCCATGATTACTTTG
>VSMD01082582.1:0-30185 GCA_008750895.1 Mirza zaza
TTTGAGACAGAGTCTCACTTTATTGCCTAGGCTAGAGTGAGTGCCGTGGCGTCAGCCTAGCTCACAGCAACCTCAAACTCTTGGGCTCAAGCAATCCTGCTGCCTCAGCCTCCCAAGTAGCTGGGACTACAGGCATGTGCCACCATGCCCGGCTAATTTTTTATATATATATTAGTTGGCCAATTAATTTCTTTCTATTTATAGTAGAGATGGGGTCTCGCTCTTGCTCAGGCTGGTCTCGAACTCCTGAGCTCAAACGATCCGCCTACCTCGGCCTCCCAGAGAGCTAGGATTACAGGCGTGAGCCACCGCGCCCGGCCAGATTAAAATTTCTTACTTTCAGATTGTGAATTCTTAGAACTATTTATTACTTTATACTCAAATGTGCAGAGTAAGAGCTGTATATAAGAAAGCATTATAATAAAATGTACTTGCAACAATATTCAATAATCCATGTATAGTAGTCCCTCTTTATTTGTGGTTTCAGTTACTCTTGGCCAACCATGGTCCAAAAATAGCTTAGTACAGTACAATAAGATGTTTTGAAAGAGACCACATTCACATAACTTTTTATTACAGCATACTGTTATAACTGGTCTATTTTATTATTAATGTTAATCTCTTACTGTGCCTAATTTATAAATTAAACTTTATCATAGGTATGTATATATAGGAGAAAACATAGTATATACAGGGTCCAGTGCTATCTGAGATTTCAGGCATCTGCTGGGGGTCTTGGAATGTATGCCTCATGGATAAGGGGGGACTACTATAGCTATTTTGGTAATTTATTCGCTTATTAAAACTGACTGTATGAATTACCCTGAATGGGGGAAATTCTGGAATTCTAAACAAATTTTATGGATTCAGGGGATTTTCCCATAAGAAAACCCCTATAACGACCATATAGGGACCACTGCTCTGATATATGCAAAAGCGCATAAAATATAAACGAAATAATTCCTTTGAAGCCCTAAGCACCAAGTTATTATATTACAATGAAAGTCTCCAGAGCAACCGAAGAGATGTCAAAATGATAAGGAATGATCGGGCCAAAACCGAGGTGAAAGTTTGACTGGAGAGGCATGAGGGAAGCGCCAAAACCACATTTGTCATGAGGGCATCCACCAACCTGGACACGCAGAGCCCTCGTGGCCACAGCGGGGGCGCAGGGGACAGTCCTCAGGGTACAACTGAGAAGTAAATCGATTTTCCCTCCCTTCTATTCCCCAACCTCGCTAACCCCTGTCCCCTCTTCTGGGGGACTGCAAGAAAAGTTGCTCTGGCAAGAGAAAGGCGGGGTAACACTCTGACACATTTTAATCACAAATTGGCCCCTCGATGGATCTGCAGCCCAAACTCACCAGTTAGCTAAGTGGTGGTGATGAGGGGAGGTTGGGTGCAGGGTTGGGGCAGGGGGGCACCAGAAAATCAAAAACACTCATGCTCTGATTTGGCAACGTTTTCTCAGACTCATAGCACCCCCTACGAGCCTGGCATAGGCAAAAGAAAATCTCCTCTGAAAATCTCCTCTATATTCTAGGCCTCAAAGAATTCTCCCAAATCCTTTCTTGGTATTATAATTACTACACAGCCGCCCGGCAGGACTATAAGCAGGAGGAAGCTGAGGAAGAGATTAAAGGCATGGACTCCGAGTGCTGCTAGGCCAGGGCAAAGGGATAAATCACTTTTGAGCAAGGCAGTGACATTTCCAGGTCCGGCCTGAAGCAGGCTGGCACAGCACACGCAGCAAAAGCGAGCTGGGGAAAAAACCCCGCCGGTCGGTGCACACCAGACAGGATGGCGGTGTGGACGGGCACTTGACCGCTGCACCTCTGCTCAGAAGGGCGATGGTGAAATCTGCATCCTGTTCTGGGGAATCCTCTCTGGATGAGACGAGCCTCCACAGCCTCGCCTCTCCCTCACTCCTCTGCCGTGACGCCTGTCACACTAGGCTCTAATGAACTCTTCCTAGGTCTGCCTCCCTCGTCAGACCATGAGCCCCTAGGGAGGCAGAGAGACCTCGCCTCATTCATCTTGATGTCCCCAGCACCGGAGTGTACTTGATGTTCAGTTCATACTTGTCAAACTCGCTGATTTATGGCTTTTCCCTGAGGTCCTCCTTCCCCAGGACATTGCTAATGTGAGAACGCTTGGGCAATTTTAGGGTTGCAATCGAGCGACCTCTGTTGAACCTGCAGATTTTCACTGCTAAAGGATTTAAGGAGGCCGGGCACGGTGGCTCACGCCTGTAATCCCAGCACTCTGGGAGGCCGAGGCGGGCGGATCGCTCGAGGTCAGGAGTTCGAAACCAGCCTGAGCTGAGAGCGAGACCCCTGTCTCTACTATAAATAGAAAGAAATTAATTGGCCAACTAAGATATATAGAAAAAAAATTTAGCCGGGCGTGGTGGCGCATGCCTGTAGTCCCAGCTACTCGGGAGGCTGAGGCAGCAGGATCGCTTGAGCCCAGGAGTTTGAGGTTGCTGTGAGCTAGGCTGACGCCACGGCACTCACTCTAGCCTGGGCAACAAAGCGAGACTCTGTCTCAAAAATAAATAAATAAATAATTAAAAAATAAAGGATTTAAGGAAAATATTGCATACAGTTTATGCAACCCCCAGTTGTGGGTAGCAGAGATGCCTGTTTCACAATAGGCTGTTATGAAAATAAGATCTCCTGTCACGCTCCCAAGAGGAAGCACCGGGAGTCCAGGTTACTGCTGCTCTCCTGTAAGACACCTTGACCCGACTTGGCAAGGTCCCTGTATTATGCCCATATAATGTCCATTTCCCTGAAACAGATTCTCCTTTTCCCGGCATGCAGTGTTAGAGATCTAAACTAAGACCCTTGGTCATCCTTTGCTCATTCCCTTTTTATACTTTTTGAGCCAAATTCCACTATAATCTTTTAGGCCTTTATAATTCTTAACTTTCAGAATCTCCTCTGGGGTCCCCTCAGCCTGCTACTCTGCCAGGTCCCATCTTCTCCATACAAATTTACATCACAAACATTAGTAAATTGAAAACTCAATTCTACTTCCAGTGACCTCCCCCAAGGTGGACTGCGACTATTCCCAAACAAGATATGATTTTTTTTCTTCTTTTTTTGAAACAAGGTCTCGCTCTGTTCCCTGGGCTAGAGTGCAGTGGTGTCATCATAACTCACTACAACCTCCAATTCCTGGGCTCAAGTGCTCCTCCTGCCTCAGCCTCCCAAGTAGCTAAGGACTACAGGTGCCACTACCATGCCTGGCTGATTTTTCTGTTTTTTGTAGTAGAGACAGAGTCTCGCTCTTGCTCAGGCTGATCTTGAACTCCTGGCCTCAAGTTATATTCTCACCTCAGCCTCCGAGAGTGCTAGGATTGCAGGTGTGAGCCACCAGGCCCGGCCCCCTTAAACCAGATGTGATTTCTACTACACATATGCACATATGATTTACTACACTTCTGTTTAAAATTCAAACTCAGGTCGGGGAACTGCTAAAGTCAGAAATGATCACGCACATTCCCAGAGGCAGTGGTGGGACCTCCCTCACCCAATGTCTCACACGTGGGAGATTCCTCAGAATAGTAAGGTATCATGCTTTTTAGGGCACTACACATGAATGGGAAGTTTTCAGAGAAATTACTGAAGATGATTTTTTTTCCCAAAGAAGAGAAATCTCTCAAAAACTTAAAATTATAATAATTAATATTAATAATATATTTAATATAATTTTAAAATTATAATATAAATACTAATAATTGTAATAATTAATACTTAAACTATAATAACCATAATAGTTATAATTAATAAATATATAATCAATAATTTTAATGATTATAGCATTATTATGATAAATAATAATTATTAATAATTAATACAGTTCAGAACTTCTACAGTATTGAGAGGTATGAAGGGCAGGTAATATTCTCCTCATATTACACACGGGAAAACAAGAAAAAAACATAAATACTTTCTAAGGTCAATCACATAGGCAACTTCAGATTAAGCTTTGCTTTTATTAGAACCAAGTTCTCTGACATCTAATTCAGGAGTCTCTCCACAGAGTATGGACATGTATCAAAAATTAACGCCTATAAAGCTGAAAGATGCATTTGTACAGAAATCTCCACAGCCAAGAACGACAAAATAAACCCATCAGAGGCCTCGATTACAGAAAAGACGTCACAAACCCAAGTGTGAAGCCATCTTCGAACTCACCTTTTAAAGATTTCAAGTGCTCCACAGCCATTCGTAAAACTGAGAGTTTGTCCAATTTACGTGCCACGGGTTTGCACTGAGGAATCATTGCAGACAGCTCTTCAATCAGGTTATTCATTTTATCTCGCCTCCGCTTCTCGGTTTGGCTATGAGCTTCTCTACAAGAGAAAAAGCACCCTCTTTATACGTAACACGGAGCAGACCCCTAGTCCCCGCAGAGGCTCTGGCTCACTGGAGCAGGGCTGGGCCCTACAGGCACACACCACTCTTCCTCTCAGCTTGGGCCCTGCAGGTGCCAACAAAGGGGGAGGAAAGAGCTGCTGGGAGCAGGAACAGTACTCATAAAACCCACTGCCCTTCTCCAGTCCCACCCTACCTTATCTCCTGACGCTTTCCAGAACAAAGCCATGTGTCTGAGAGCCAGGGTGGTTTTCCTGCCTCCCTCCAGTCTTAGAGGAAGAGATGGGTGCCCTTCTGTTCCCAGCTAGCTCCTCTCCAGGGTCTGTGTAAATAGTTATCGACATCTTAACCGCCTTCTCTTCACAGCTCCTTATCCTGGGTCTACAAACATGCTCACATCTCCTGTCTCTGAAAAAAATGCCCCTTCCTTAATCCTAGTTGCCTTCCATTCTCAGCAAGATCCCTGAAAGAGGGCAGTCTCCACTCCCAGGCACGGTCTCCACCTACAAAATCAACCTCCCACGAGCCCCGCCCCGCTGACACTATGCAGCAAAGATCATCTTCTCTCTCGCCATCCCTCACTGATCCCATCTCTTGAATTTGACCCTGCTGACATTCTGCTGAATCCCAGCTCTAAATTCTAGAAATCTCGAACTGTAGATTCTAGTTCTTAAAATATTTCTGAAACACATCTTCTCCTCCTCCTCACATCTGCTCTGTCATTGCCTTGATGTAGGCCCATTGCATTACCTGGAGAATCTTTTAAACTGACGCTCCTTCTGGTGTCTTCCTTTCCCAGTCTATCCCGCAACTCCTAGAATTAGTCTAAAACAAATCAAACCATCTAATCCCATTGCACGAAACTGCCCACTGCATTTCTGCTGCCTGTGAGGAACAGCCAGAGTCCCTAATTACATGCCAAAATCTCCAGTGTCATCATCTCTCCATGGCTTTTCCCAACAGCTCTACATAGCAGCAGAGCCCACCGACTAGCGATCCTCACACATGCCACATCCTCTCACATCTCCATGCCTTTACTAGGCTTAGAATGTCCTTCCTTTCTATGTTCTTGGAAAGATCTTATTCTTTTTTCAAAACCCAGGTCAGTTATCCTCCTGGGAAGCTTTCTCTGATGACCACACGATTAATCATTCCCCTCTGTAAGCTACACCGGTACCTTTTGTACCTCTGCCGTATTGCAACAAATGTAAGATGCCATCAACTGTTAAGATGCGTTATTATCTAATGCCTCGCTAGGGAAAGAAATGCTGCCAATTAACAGGAAGATGCCACTGAAGACAAGACATTTCCACGGACAATGAAATGTAGGGGAAAAAAGTATATCTGAGATTTCAAGCACTACGCAGTTGTACTTCTCACGCTTTGCTGTAAACCAGTGTCTCTCTCCCACAACACTCAGATCATGGCAACTCCAGAATTTCTACACAAGAAGAGCTTAGGGGGGCAATCTGACAGGAAAGCGTGATCAGTGGGAGACTTGCCCCGATCTATTTTTGTTTTTTTAATATCTTAATTTTTTCTTTTCAATTTTTGTGCAGAACACCTGAGAGCCCCGATCTGTTTTTTACAGAGACTTTAAATTAGGTGAAAGAAAATGTAATTTTTCCAGATAAAAGAGTGTGTGTGCAGGCAGGGAGAAGCACCAACGGAGACTAAAGGAGCTGTAACAACACCACTCCCCTCCCCAACCAGTCAACCCCTGGCAATGGCACTCCTGGAACGAAATAGGTACTTCTGAGGAAACAGGATGGAATTCAAATCACATGTGTATTTACACAAAATTTAGCTCTCTACTCATACTTTGGTCTATTCATGGGCAGTTAGATTAAAATTGTGTGATTCAAAGAACGTTGGAGTTACACTCTTGCTAGAATGGTCACCTCTTCTTTCTACCAGTATCACCCACCGGCACGGACAGCTGCTATGGACAGAGACGCCTGACTCCAGGATGTTCGGAAGAATGGGAGGTCTCTCCCACGGCGAGGATTTGGAGGGAGAGGAGAGCAAGGTGGGACTGAGACTTCTCTGAAGAACAGCGAATGATGACGGGGGAGCCAAGAAACCCAGAGGAAAGTGAAACCACCAGCATTCGAATAAGCTGCTTTACTTGAAGGAGCCGCAAGTGAAAAGATTTCTGGAGGATTTTATTAAGGGCGGGCACATTTATCCAGAAGCTTGTTCTCTGCTTAATAATTCCTCAGGGTTCCGGCTCCTAATCCTTTGTTCGGTTACTGCCACTTTGAACTATGGTCCTGTTTTGTAGAATCATACCAGAAAACAGAATAAATGGAGAAAAAGTAAAACTTAGATCTGGCCAAGTTGTCAGATGCAGAAAAAATTTTTATTGTTGAAAGAATGTGTTAAAATAACTGACAAAGAATGTGTAATGATGGATTTCTAATAATCGGATACCCTTCATAAGTAATTCTGATCTGTTTTTATCACGAATCAGTTTTTCTTTAGCACTTAAAGAAAATAGTAGTTATTTTTAGTAAATAGCTATTCAAAGAGAAATTTATAGGCATAAAAGCAAAATGTTATTCAAGTAGCTAGAAAAGTAGGATAACAAGTGCCTGATAACACTGCTTCTCAGAGCATAACAAGAGAGAAAAGCCTACTATTCACCAACCCATCCTATCTTGACCTCACCTTTCCCTTTGGCTAAGGGCCTGCATGTGCAACTTTGTCCACCCCCCATGTGCCATCTCAACAATTCATGTACCTGAAGGACTTCATTTTTACTTGTTGTTCACCATCTTCCATTCTACAAAAAAGCAGGATAAAATATCAAACTACAGGAAATAGCTTTTCTGTAATTCTTGAGCAAGAAATAAATGTGAGATTAAGTCCAACCATGCTAATTCCTATGAAATCTCACACTGTAAATACTACACTGAGCATTTAATGATCAGAAATGATTATCACTATCTATATAAGCTGTTCTACTAATGCTGACAGGTAACACCATTCCCATAAGGGTAACAAAAGCTATGTTGACTGACAACGAACAATAATTGGTGCTCTATTTAGAAATGATCTCATGCCAATCTTAAGAATAAAAATTTCATAGAATTAACATTAAATAATTATTTTTAAAACCATTGATGGCTTAACCAAAAACTTTATGACAGACATATTAAAACAGCCTGAAAATGGATTAAAAAATCTCAGACCTTTAATCAAAAGGAATTTATTTTGCCAAAAAAATCCATCTGGATGGTAAGAAATAGAAAAACGAACTCTGATCACTTTCCAATAATATTAATTTTCATATTAGTATAGACCCTAGCATCAGAAATGTACTCACCAGATCACTACTGAAATGAAATACACTGATGGTGATAGAACACCTTCAACATTAAAAATTTACGCAGGCTCAGGTATTTTAAAAAATGTATTTTTAAAAAATATCATTTTGGGAGGGATTTGAAAAATTCAGGGCAAAGCACCCATAATCCCACTGGGAAATAATAACTGTTAACATTCTAATGTGCCTCCTCCCAGTCTGTTTCCTAAACATGTAGCTACAACAACTATTTAACTTAGCCATGGGGTGTGTGTATGTGTATCTGTGTGTATGTGCGTGCTCACATATAGTGTAGTTGTGTAGATATTTCTGTGTTCTACATAGATAATAAAAAAAATTCAGATCATAATGTATAACTTCTCATGTCTTGTCTTATTCACTAAAAACTGTAACATGAATTTATAATTTAATTTTCCTCTAGTTACAAATATTCTTGGAGAACATGAATTTAAAATGATTAAATAGTGGGCCACTGATTAGCTATACCATAATTCATTTATTCACTTGCTATTGTTGGACATTTTAACATCATCATATTTTCAGCATTATAAATGATATGGCTAATAAATTGTAATGCATGCATCTTTGTGCTTGCATGCATTACAAGGGTAACTTTCTAGAAGCACAACTTATGGATAACTATTTTAAGGATTCCTATTTATCGTACCAAATTTCCCTCTTGAAAGACTTTAACATTTTCCAGGCTTTGAAAAAAGTCTGGCCTACTTTTGAACTATTTTATTCATTTGAACTCTTTGAGTTTTTAATATTTTTTTACTTAAAAAAGATATTGCTGTTTATAGAAAATTTAAGCAAATTTATGGACAGATGCTCGTAAATATTCTATATAAAAAGGACCACGAAGATATAAGCTTCATCAAGTGGTACTTTTCCTTCTCACTGTCTAAATGAAGAGTTTTGGCATTTATGGCACTTTATCAAAAATATTTTCACATGTTATTTTCGTTTCGCGACATAGTGATGTAGCTATTACTATGCCCATTTTACAGATGAAAGAACTGAGGCCCAGTAAAGTGAATGACTGCTCAAGGTTATATAACTAATAGGAGGCCAAGTGACACTTATTCTATGCAGGCTGGTATACCTTCCACTACACTTTACAATTTCTCTCACCATTGTCAGTCTGCTGTGTGGTTGGTACATATAAAATTAAACAGCTTCTCTGAAGCAAAAAGAGAGTATCAGATTAGGTCAGCTTCTTTTTAGTCTGACTTCATATTAAGGGAATAAAACAGAAAATAATTATACAAGTGAATGATTTTCTTCCAAATGGTTTGGAATTACATACAGTCGTCTCTCAGTATCTGGAAGTCCGGGGGAGGATTGGTTCTAGGACCTGCCATGGATACCAAACTCCAAGGATTCCTCATATAAAACAGCACAGTATTTCCATATAACCCATGCCCATCCTCCAGTATATTTTAAATCTTATCTCTAGATTACTTATACAATTACTAATACAATGTAAATGCTATGTAAATAGTTGTTATACCGTATTGTATAGGGAACAATGACAAGAAAAAAGTTTGGACATGTTTAGTACAGACCCAGTTTTTATTTTCAATCTTTGGTTGGTTGAATCCATGGATGTGGGACCCACCGATATAGAGGGCTGACTGTATACATATACGTCGCTTCACTTTCACCTTGAAAGGTAAACTTTGGCTTTTTAAAATCATGTCTTTGCTTTGATTGTCAGTCTTTTAGCAAATTAACTCACTGAGTGAACTTGCCTCCTTAACAAAATCCAAACATGCTGTACTTAGGAAATCTAAAGACCCTTTCATATATTATGGTCCCTGGTAAAATAGACTAAAAGCATGATCTTGTTAGTCAAACAATTCATTTCTGTATTTGTAGCACAAACCTAGATAATTAGTAAATATGCTATTGGTATATTTTCTCCATGCTGGCTTTTGGTCTGTAGTCATATTTTTACAAATGGATTTTTTTTTTTTTTTTGAGACAGAGTCTCACTTCATTGCCCAGGCTAGAGTGAGTGCCGTGGCGTCAGCCTAGCTCACAGCAACCTCAAACTCCTGGGCTCAAGCAATCCTGCTGCCTCAGCCTCCCAAGTAGCCGGGACTACAGGCATGCGCCACCATGCCCGGCTAATTTTTTCTATATATATTAGTTGGCCAATTAATTTCTTTCTATTTATAGTAGAGACGGGGTCTCGCTCTTGCTCAGGCTGGTCTCGAACACCTGAGCTCAAATGATCCGCCCACCTCGGCCTCCCAGAGAGCTAGGATTACAGGCGTGAGCCACCGCGCCCGGCCTACAAATGGATTTTAATAAGCTTTCTGATATTAATAACATCCACATTATTTAGACACGTTTTCTTAGTATAGCATCTTACACTACACTAACATAATTATTCCAAAACTCAGTGCAAGGTCTCCTTGAAAACTACTTTCACTACATTTTGAATGAAAGGCAGGCACTCCTCCTAAACCAACCAAAGGCAAATCAAGTCAGCGGCAGAAAAACAGTCTCAAAATAGTCTCCAGATTCACCACTTTGCACGAGTCCCTGTCTTTTTGAACTTGCTTCCTCCGGTGTCTGAGATACCACGGCCACCTCAGAGCCAGCCTTCTCTCCTTTGGGGCAGGCTTCCCCTCCACCTTTCACTGCCTTTAAGTCACTGCACTTCCAGAGCACACCTCAGCCCCTAGTCTTTCCAATCCATACACTTCTTCAAGGAATGTCACCCACACCCATCACTTCTAGTGTTTCTTGTACATTAACGACATCTGAAACTCTATCTCCAGGCCAGGCCTCAACCATGAGTTCCAGACTCTTGCTGTCCTGTTTGAAGGCTCCATAAATATGCCATTCTTACTGTGTCCACAAGTGAACTCATCATCTTTCCCTCAATCTCAGTGAGTAAGAATACCACTCTCCATGGAGGAGCCCAAGTTGGAAAACTTGGGTGCTTTTTATATCCTTTCTCCCCGCAACCAACAGTCATGAAGTCTTAGAGACCCTGTCTTCTGAATGTGTCATACGTCCCTTCCTTTCCCTGCCTGTCCTGTCCAGGGCCACTCCTCTTTGACCAACGTCCAGAAAACCTAATCCTGAGCAAAAGCTTCACAGCTGCTCCCTCTGCTTGCTGGGTTTTTCCTCCTTTAGCCCATCGTCCATGCTGTGTCTAGGTTGACTCTTTGCAAATGTGAATCTGTGCCACTCACACCTACTAGGATGGCTATAATTTAAAAACTGAAAATAGTATCAGCGAGGATGTGGAGAAACTAGAACCCTTTTACACTACCTGTAGGAACATAAAATGATGCAGCCACTGTGGAAAACAGTTTAGCAGTTCTTCAAAAACTAAACGGAATGACGAAACTGAACAGAGGCCGGGCGCGGTGGCTCACGCCTGTAATCCTAGCACTCTGGGAGGCTGAGGCGGGCAGATTGCTGAAGGTCAGGAGTTCAAAACCAGCCTGAGCAAGAGTGAGACTCCCATCTCTACTATAAGTAGAAAGAAATTAATTGGCCAACTAATATATATAGACAAAATTAGCCAGGCATGGTGGCATATGCCTGTAGTCCCAGCTACTTGAGAGGCTGAGGCAGGAGGATCGCTTGAGCCCAGGAGTTTGAGGTTGCTGTGAGCTAGGCTGACGCCACAGTACTCACTCTAGCCTGGGCAACAAAGCAAGACTGTGTCTCAAAAAAAAAAAAAAAAAACTGAACAGAATGATCATACAACCCAGCAACTCCAATCCTAGTTATAGATCCAGAAGAATTGAAAACAGGGACTCCAATAGGTATTGTACACCCATGTTCATAGCACCATTATTCACAATAGTCAAAAAGTGGAAATAACCCAGTGTCCCTTACAGAAGAACAAACAAAATATGGTGTATACACACAGTGGAATATTATTCAGCCATAAACAGGAATGAAATTCTGATATATGCCACAATATGGATGAACCTTGAAATAAGTGAAATAAGCCAGATTCAAAAGGACATATATATAATTCCACTTACATAAAATATCTAGAATATGCAAATGCATAGAGTTTCTGTTTGGGGTAATGAAAAAGTTTTAGAAATAGGTGGTAGTGATGGGGTCCACACCACTGAACATAATTGAAGCCAATGAATTATACACTTAAAACTGCTTTGAATGGCAAATTTCATGATATATATATTTTACCATAACAAAGTGAAGAGGCAAGCAATTTTTTAAAAAATATACATTTAATCAAGTTCCTCTCATGCTTAGAATCCTTCAGTTTTCCTAATGCATTCAAGATCATTTTCGGATTCTTTACTTCAGCAGACCTTCACGGCCTAGTTCATGTTTATCTCTGAAATCTCATAGCTCACCCACCTCTAAGTGCACCCTGTGTTCCACTGTGACAGCCACTTGTTTCTTTTTTTTTTTTTGAGACAGAGTCTCACTTTGTTGCCCAGGCTAGAGTGAGTGCCATGGCATCAGCCTAGCTCACAGCAACCTCAAACTCCTGGGCTCAAGCAATCCTCCTGCCTCAGCCTCCCGAGTAGCTGGGACTACAGGCATGCACCACCATGTCTGGCTAATTTTTTCTATATATATTAGTTGGTCAATTAATTTCTTTCTATTTATAGTAGAGACGGGTCTCACTCTTGCTCAGGCTGGTTTCGAACTCCTGACCTCGAGCAATCCGCCAGCCTCGGCCTCCCAGAGTGCTAGGATTACAGGTGTGAGCCACCGCGCCCAGCTGCCACTTGTTTCTTGATCAGCGGTACGCACTGTATACCTGTCCTGTGCACAACTCTTCCTTCTACCTAAAATACGTTCTCCACTCCTGCTCTGTAGACTCATTTCTAGTCTTCATTTAACACTTAGCTTAAATCAACTTCTCTAGGAAGCGTCACTCCTGATCCCAAGCTTATTTAAATGCCCAACTTTGTTGCGTAGTACACAGGGTCTCTATTATGGCAGTTATCATGATGTATAACAACTATCTCCCACTTGAACAAGTTGCTTTTTCTTTCTTTCTTTTTTTTGAGGCAGTGTCTTACTCTGTTGCCCTGGCTAGAGTGCCGCGGTTATCAGCCTACCTCACAGCAACCTTAAACTCCTAGGCTCAAGCAATCCTCCTGCCTCAGCCTCCTGAATAGCTGGGACTACAGGCATGCACCACCATGCCCGGCTAATTTTTTCTATGTATTTTTAGTTGGCCAATTAATTTCTTTTTATTTTTAGTAGACACAGGGTCTCGCTCTTGCTCACGCTGGTTCTGAACTCCTGACCTTGAATGATCCGCCCGCCTCAGCCTCCCAGAGTGCTAGGATTACAGGCGTGAGCAACTGAGCCTGGCCAGAACAAGTTTCTTATGTCTTACCTCTCTCTTCCTCCAAGTCTACTGAGTATCTATCTACCTACACAGTAGGTACTTAGTAAATGTTCAATGACTCCATTCCACAGAGTCTTCATCAAAGACCCTTTGAAAGAACCAGCTCTCCACTCAAAACTGACAGTGCCACAGGAAAGGTGAATATTTTCATACATTCCTCTTTGTTTAAAAATATCCAACACTCTGAGACTACATGAGAGAAGTCAGCCTCTTATCTATGGACTGGCTTTCCTGCCCTGAGCCTTGGGAAGGACACTAAATAATCAGCACTTTGTAAAATCCTTAAAGTACTTTGACATCCAAAATTTCATTAATGGGAATAGAAAACGGTGAGATAAAAGGAGGACTGGGGCACAACGGAGGGGCTCTGGAATAGATAATGAGCAAACCAGTGGGGTGTACACTTTCTTTCCACTACCATTCTACGCCCTCCTCAAATAGGGGACGGAATATGTCAAAGATGGTCCAGGACTTACCTGCTGCCACTGGATGCTGCTATTTCTATCCTTGTTGAAAGAAGATAGGTAAAGGGATTCTGAGAAAGCTTTTCCACCACTTTTTCTGTCATGATTCCTGACCTGGAAGGAAGGAGGCTTTGGGTCACCCCCTACCCAGACGCTCTGGGAAACAGACAGCGTGACTGTCCTCATGTGCAAGAAGTATCTTCCCTGTCCAGCTACAGAGAGACAGGAAGCTGGTGCAGTGAAGAAAATACCACACCAGGAATTAAGTATTTTAACTACCATGTTTCCCCGAAAATAAGACAGGCTCTTATATTTATTTTTCCTCAAGAAGACACCCTAGGGCTTATTTTCAGGGGATGTGTTATTTTTTTAAAGTACGGTACAACAATCTACATTTATACAGTTAAGTCGTCGTCTTTCTGGAACATCATAACGCTCCAAACCCCGAATTCCATCCTGAATTTCTTGTGACTCTATATCCTTTAGAACGATTGGCCCCAATCTCTCATGTCCAGCGATAGAGCTCTCGTGGGGCAGATGAGAAGGGCTGCTCGTCTTCTTTACCGCTCTGCGACCAAATGCATGGGTTGTGCAGATACGCTGCGTAGCCACCCCCATCACTAGGTCTTATTTTCAGGGTAGGGCTTCTATTTCGCAAATGCTTAGAAATCCTGCTAGGGCTTATTTTATGGGTAGGTCTTATTTTCGGGGAAACACTGTAGTTGTGTGATGTTGAGCCAGTTGCTTCTTCATTTTCTATAATGTGGGAAGTTACCTATGTAATCTTTAGTGTGTTGCTGGCTGCCAAAAAATAATAATCAGTCAGTACCTTGTATGCTTCTAACATTTCCCTGAGCACTGACCACAGCATCCCATTGACCCCCCAAAACCACTGTAACCACTCAGCCATGGCCCCACACAACATAAAACTGTGCTACTTCTGGCGTTCACTGTTCCCATTTCAACCGCCACAATCTTATTTAGACACTAAGAAAGAACAGTGCTGCTTATGATTCTGAAGAATAAGGAAGAAAATAAAAAGGATAAAAAGGACTAACTGTCATTTCTAGCTCAAGGTAAGTGGGGACTCTTAACTGATAATTTATGATGGAAAACAGCAAACAGCTCTAGACAGACTGTCACTTGATCCACTGTGGTTTTCATGAGCATCCAAGTTAATAAAGGAGAGTGAAAATACAGACAACCAAAAACAGGAGATAATATTCCACTGTCTTGGGAATTGAAGCTAAATCATAAATTGTATTGGGAACAACTAAGTTAAAAAGAGATAGGATGTTTCATTATGTCCTCGTCTTGACCCCCAGGCTCAGAACTTTTCCCTTCATTCATGATGAAGAACTATCATCAACTTTCACATATATGTAAAGTACAAGCCTAAAATGAGTTGCTCTAAACTGCTATCATTATTTTCCTCTAATGTGACTGACTGACTGATTGACAAGATCTCACTATGTTGCCCAGGCTGGTCTCACAAACTCCTGCGCTCCCAAACGCCTATGCTCAAGCGATCCTCCTGCCTCAGCCTCCTGAGTAGCTAGGACTACCAGTGCATGCCGCCATGCCCGGCTTACCCTAATCCTTACAACATATAAACCCTAGCTTTTGAGAAGTCATTAAAGAATATCTGGGGTTACAAGCTACAGAAAGCAATAAAAATAAATAAAGAAATAGTAACTATTCTCAATAATGACTTTATTATGTACTTGGCTTAATAAATATAGAAAACAAGAGTTTTATATGATTAAACTGAGCACAGATAACCAAGGGTTGGTTATTACATACATGATGAGTAAGGTAAGAAGCGATTATTATTTTAAGCCAAACATGCAAGAAGATGTTTTCCTCATAGTTAAGTATTTTGAAAAGGAAGGCAAGTATATTACCGAGACCATAAACATTAAGCAAATTAGCCTTATGTTCCTACATCTCTTTTGGACTCCAGTTGACCCACCCAGATACCTAATAATCTTCGGAGCTGTCAATCAATGACAGAAGTAGCAGAGTTAGGTAGATAAACAATTGTCCATGTACTTTTGAAATGCATGTACTTAGAAATAATTAATGATTTAAAAAGGAATATTTTCGTCTTCTCTCTGAAGTCAAAGATTTCATGGGGTTGGAGGAACAAATTCACTTACTGGGATGGGTCTGAATCACTTCCTTTGCGTTTTCTTGGAAACTCTGTCACGTGTGAGCTGAAGCATCCAACAGCTGTCGGCTTTGTCCCTGGGCTCATGTGACTGGGAACCCCAGGAGCAAAGCACTGGTTCTCCTCCATCAACACTTTGCCTGTGAGAGATAAAGCACAATCAGACGTTCATTTTAAACGTTAACTGTTACTTTATACATATCCATAACACACATTTTAGTGACTTTTCTATCTTGATATTTTAAAGATATGAGCCAAAGATACCATAACAGGGGGGAGGGGGGCATGGGCAATATAAGTAACCTTAACACTTGTACCCCCATAATATGCTAAAATAAAAAAATAAATAATGATAATAAAAAAAAAAAACCAGTGGCCTGTGGGAGACAGTTTGCCAACTCCTGAGCTAATGTGACCCTGTGTGAGCCATATTACTTCTTTATGCTTCAACTTCCTCCCTTTAGAATGGCAGGAATGAAACCATACTGTCTATTTCATAAGGTTGTTACTGATATCAAATAAATTCATAGATTTTACTCACAATGAAGTCTAAACAAATAATAAGAATTCAGATTTATAGCAATTATCTTTTCTGAACAAGTCGGGCTTAACATCAATTACTCAAGCAAGATTAGAAAGCCTAACAGTTATAAGGGAATTCATGGGATTCACACACAGAAAAAAGCTTTAAAAATACACGCACTGTCATGTATAACAACCTCTGAAGTATTTGCTAAACAAAAAGGGTAATACTGATTCTGAGAAAAAAAATAAACACTGGAGGGAATAAAAAAAAAAATGCACACATATGAGTGTTATTAACCCATGAGCTGCTAATGTGAAAAGTGTTCTCCTACATCAAATTTGGAAAACTTTACTATGAAGAAAAAAAGGCCAGGGATCCCCTAACTTGAATTAATAAAAGGTCCTCAAACAATCAAAAAACAAAAAAAAGATACTATAACAGAATGAAAGACTAATTATACTCAAATTAGTTAGTTAGAAATGTTAGTCTGTATTTTTATTTTCCCCATTTAACTGTAAAACAAATTTGAATATTGTAGAAAATATGGAAAACACAAAAAAGTAGAAAGGAAAGGAGAAAAACCAAATTCCATCAACCAATGTTACTATTTTGAGACATTTCCTTTTAGAATTTTTTTCTATAGTTATTATTAAAGTAATTGAAATGATAGAGTATACAGTAGTCCCCTCTTAGCTGAGATTTTGCTGTCCATGGTATCAGTTACCATGGTCAAACTCAGTCTTAAAATATCAACAGAAAATTCCAGAAATGCACAATTCATAAGTTTTAAATTGTGTACCACCATTCTGAGTAGCATGATGAAATGTCACACCACCCCACTCCATCCCGACCCAGAATGTGAATCCTTCCTTTGTCCAGTGTATACACTACCTTCCCATTAGTCACTCAGCCATCTTGGTTATTAGATCCACTGTGGCATTATCACAGTGCTTGTGTTCAAGGAACCCTTATTTTACTTAATAATGGCCCCAAAGTGTAAGAGTAATGAGGCTGGCACATTGTTATCATTGTTCTATTTTAATACTGTTGTTAATCTCTTACTGTGCTGAATATATAAATTAAACTTTATCAAAGATATGTATGTATAGAAAAAATAGAGTATATATAGGGTTCAGTACTATCTGTAGTTCAGTTATCCACTGGGGGTCTTGGAACGTATTCCCCCTGGATTAAGGGGAACTGTAGTCTGCTATACTTATATATCATTATGACATCTTAAAATAATAACTTTCCAATGTTACTACAAATTATTTGTAGTGATTCAAATGGCTGCATAATATGCCATAATGTAGATGTATTACAGTTACTTCACGACTCTATTTTTAGAATCTATGTTTGCTTTTTTTTTTTGCCACCATAAATGTGTATTTTGATGCATAAAGCTTTTTATGTATTTCTCATTAGTAATTTTGGATAGCACCCCAGAAATGGGGTTAACAGGGTCAAGGGATATGAATATTTTTAACCTTGAATTGCTAAATATGATTTTTAAAAATCCTTTTGTCTCGTTATAGGCCATTCATGAACAAAAACACAAAAATCTTAACAAAATACTGGCAAACAAAATTCAAAAATGTAGATAGATGTGCAATTCCTCTCAAAACACTTAATTTTTTGGTGGAATTTCACACACTGAATATAAAATATATACAAAAGTACAATGGCTCATGAATAGCCAAGGAAAAGGTGGGAGGACTGGCCCTATCAGATATCAAGACTAACTATAAAGCTACAGTAATTAAAACAGTGTGGTACTTGTGTGAGGACAGACCAATGGAAAAGCAGAGAGCCCAGACATGTATATAGAGACATCTGCTAAATATCAAATGTGGTATTTCAGATCAATGTGGGAAAAACAGCTTCTTAATAAATGGTGGTACTGGGCCAATTGGCTTTCTGCATGGAAAAGGATGAAATTGGACACTCTGTGTTATACCAAATATAAACACTGATTCAACTGGATTCAAGACCTAAATGGAAAAGACAAACATATAATAGAGAATACTTTGCAATGGTTTGAATGTTTATATCCCTCCAAAATTCATATTGAAACTTAATCCCCAATTCAATAGCAGTAAGAGGTAGGGCCTTTAGGAGGTGATTAGGCCATGAGGGCTCCACCCTCATGGATGGGATTAGTGCCCTTATATAAAAAACAGAGAGCAAGTTTGTTCCCTCCATCTGTTTTCCCCCTTCTAACATGAAAAGATACCATGAGAAGGTACCACATTATAAGCAGACAGAGCCAACTCTCACCAGACCCGGAACCTGCCAGTGCCTTGACGTTGGACTTCCTAGCCTCTAGAACTGGAAAAAATAACTATCTACTGTTTATAAATTACCTAATCTAAGGTATTTTGTTACAGCAGCACAGGCCAAGACAACTCTAGAAGAGAGAGAATATCTTTATGTTATTGCGATAGAAAGAAATTTCCCTAGACATAAAAAGTAAAAACAATAAAGGAAAAAACTGATAAATACAACCATCTTTAAGTTAATGTTCATCAAAATACACTATAAAGACAATAAAACCGCAAGCCACAAACTGGAAAAAGATACTTGTTACACACATAAACAACAAATGGTTAATACCAGATTATACAGATTCGATTATTGGAATCAGTATGACCAACAACCCAATAGAAAACTGTATAAAATACTTGAATGGGCACGTCATAAAGACAACTGTCAATACACAAATTAAAAGATACTCGATCTTATTAGTAATCAGGAAAATAGATAAGAAACTATAGCAATATACTAATACATGACAGCCACAACTGAAAAGTCTGATGATACCAAGTGTTGATGAGGATGTGGAATAATGGGAACGCTTCTGCTCTGCTGGTACAAATAAAAATCACGACAACTGCTTTGGAAACCATTTTGCAATACCTAATATAGTTGAAAACACACACAACATATGACTCAGCATTCCACTCCTAGGTATATGAAAAAACTCTGTATTAGGAGGTATATGAGAAATACATTAGCAACATTACTTATAAACGAACAGAAACAAAAACAAAAACCGGAAACTTTTAAAATTTCCATGAGCAGAATGGATAAACTGTTTAGTCACTGAAAGGAATGCCAACAGCAGCAAAAAGGAATGAAGTCCAGTTATACTCATCAACATGGATGAATCTCAAAAAATATCATGCTGAGGGGAAAAAAGTCATAGCCAAAAACATATAGCATTAAAAAAAATTTATACTAAGTTCAAAAACAACTAAAAAAAAAAAAAAAAAAAAAAAAAAGTAAAACTAATCAGTATGTTTTTAAGAGATATCTACATGGGTTGCCACCCTATACAGAACAGCAAGGGAGCAGTTAATAAAAAAGTCAGAACGGTGGTTGTCTTTGGGAAAAGAAAGGCAGGTATAATCAGTAAAGGACATACAGGGTCTTCTAAGGAATTCATGTTCTACTTCTTTTGGAGATTTTTGTTTTGGTTTTATTCCTTGAACAACACGCATAATTTTTACCATCCTCTGTAGGCATAATAGGTCTCACAATAAAGAAGCAGAGAGAATAATTTTAACAGTGATCATGGGCTACTTGAGAATTAAGTTTCCAATCTATGGTATCCCAAGATTTCTAGGCTTGGACTCTCTAAATGGGACTGACTGAGGATTGCCACATACCACATGAGATTAAATATGGTTTCAGCTCCTAGACTTAATTCCAAGGGGTTTTGAATGGCAGGACACCATCTGTCTCCACAGAAAAAATATAGGAAATTTCTTATATCAAATAGCAAATCAAAAAGAAAAATTCACTAACATTGAACCAACCACAACACACCCTGAAATATATATCAGACCCCTGACCATTCCCCCAGGCAACACACACTCAAGCAAGTACATTCTTTCCCTCACATACGTTCAGAGAAAGAAATAAAATCTAGGAGGCATGATCTTTGCATGTTTTATCCTACACTTCCTTGTTAACCTTTAAAATAAGAAATAGATTATCTTTAGGCAGGCGGAATTAATCTTTTTTTTTTTTTTGGAATTAATCTTTTCATAGAATCGAAACCTGAAGTTTTATTAAGGGTGTTTATGTTCTTTAATGGGTGAGGAGTACCCCTATAAATAGCTATGCTCCATCAACTCTGGCTGTCAGTAGAAGTCTATTCAAAACAGAGAGCTTTCTGTAAACAAAAGGAAAATCTGGGTTAGTGGGACCACTTAGTTCTAGAAGAAAGGATTTGTTCTTCGGAAACAATTAACCTTCATGTAGTAGATTCGTATTTGTTAGAAGGTGACTCATAATTTAAAGAGCAAAGATTTCATTCTTAACCTTCCAGTTGGCTTGACTTTCAGCCTCCACATATACTTCTTTAGAAGATGAAACCATGTGTTAGAAATTGAAATTCAGCTCTGCTTTTATATAGCTTGCTCTGGAGGTGTATAATTTTAATATTTTGATACTGTCTTCCCTCATGCCGAACTGAGTCACTTCTCAATGGCAAATGTAACATGTGTTATTTAAGATTCAATAAAATAATTCAGAATTTAGGTTGAACAAGGATATTGTGATTGTCTTTTACAAAGGAAGTTTGTGACTTTATTTAAAATGAGATTAGCATTAAAATCTCACTCCACTTTGGGTGCATCTCCCTGGTGATGGTAAGCAAACTCACAATATTTTAAAGGTCTACCATTTAGTATCAGCTTCTCACAGACAAAAATAAATTGTGGGAAATGAGCAGCTGTTTGAAAGTCATAAGCAGGGAAGGCCAGGTTTAGGCCACTTGGTTTAGGCTCATAGTTACAAAAGGATTTGAATTTAGAACTTGACCTTATGCTTGAAAGAGAATATACACATACACATACATACCCACATGCACATACACACTCAAAAGCCATAGCAGAATGGACAACATTCACTTTTTATACAACTTTAAAACTTTTGTTCCATGGCCTACTTCCATTGCCAATAATGTGCTACATATTAAAATGTATGTAAAATTTTATCTTGCAAATAACTTTTTGTTAAAAATAATGTGCTCAATGTAAACATTTAAATTACTTCCTTAAAAAATGAAAGTGGCCTTTGCTTTCTTAATTTCTGAGAGTCATACACAGAAACTCTTTTGAGTCTATCCTACCCACCATCTTCATAGTACTAATTTTTTTTTTTTTTTTGGACAAATCATTGAACATATCAGAGTCTGTTTCTCTAAGAGGAGGTAACTTCCTGCAAACCACATTTGTTTGTTTTGGAATCAAATAAGAAAATGTATTTGAAATCTGTTTCAAAATCAAGGGCTTAGTGATGCTAACTTAAGTAACTAGTCCAGCAAAAGGGAGTGGACATTGCTGGTGAGCCACTGCGGATGCCTAAGGTGTCAGTCAAGAAAAGGCACTGAGGCAAATGCCTTTGCTTTATCTATTTTTTTAATTAAAGAAAGGTCAACTTTTCATCCTGAAATAATCTCAGGCTGGCAAAAAGTACAAAAAATTCCCATCTACCCTTCAGATTCCCAGAATGGTAATGCCTTACTTAACCCCTGTATAATTAGCAAGACCAGGAAATTAACAATGATCCAATGTTATTATCTAATTCACAGACCTTATTCAAATTTTGACAATTGTCCTAATGTCTAGGATCTAACCCAGGATCACATGACTCATTTAGCACCTGTCATATGTCCTATTGTTTTCTTTCATTTGTCATAGTTCCTCAGTCTTCCCCTGTCTTTCTTGAGGTTTTTTGAAGGATACTGGGAAATTATTTTGTAGAATGTTCTCCGCTTTAAGCTTGTCTGATATTCCCTCATGACTAAATTTAGATTGTGCACTTTTCTCAAGAATACCACAGAAATGATGTTGGTACCCTTCTCGGTGGGAAGTGCCTGCACATTTAAATTTTACTGCTTCTAGTGCTTTCTGTTGCTTCATTAAGGTCCTGCTTTTTCACCAGGAGTGACTAAGTAGACCTTGACAATCTGTACTGACTGATTTGAGGACTTTTCTAAAGGAAGAAACTTTCTGACTGTATAGACTTCATAAAATATCCACCAGTGAGGACTCCTAGCCCAAGCTAAAGCCCCTGACACAATGAGAACACCACAAACCGCCTCCACCGACCACTGCTCCAATCTGACCACGGACTGAACGGCAATAATGTCGCCACATGTACAGCAAGAGCATTCTCGTCCGGCTGTCCCTCCAACTTACTGTGCGGCTCTAGGTAAGCTGTTTACACTCTCTGTGGTCACTTCCTCATCTACAAAACAGAGGTTATGATCCACAGCAGTGGTACCTCATAGAGCTTTCATACGAAAACAATTAGATAAATGTCAAAGTGTGTTGGAATCTATGATGTTGGACAGATATTCAGTAGAACATTAATTATTTATCTGAGTTGAGTATAGTGAGCTTCTGGCCAGCTGTAAGACCCAACAGACAACACTGTGCATTTCCACCCCCGTATAAATGGTCAGACCAAAGGAGCTAAATTAAATCAGAAATACAGTGCCAGATTATTCAGATCTCCACATGCAACTCCTCGCATAATTAGTGAAATATAAATTTCTCCCACCCCTTCTGAAGATGACAATATCAGACATTAATCAATAATCAGACACATAATTCAAAACTGTGGTCACTGCTGTGAATTAAAAGTAGTGTGATATGAGAATATTCACAACATGCAAGCCACCAACAGCGAAGTTACTGCACAACAGCTTTGGCCATTTCATTCCATTGCTTAAAATCCATCTGTGGCTCCCCACTGAGATGGCATGAAATACTAGGTCTTGCAGAGTCCCGTACAGCCTGTCCATCACCCTCATCCCCCGCTGCCCTCTTACTCTTAACCTAGGCAACGGCCTCAGTGCACTACTTGATATCATCAATCATCTCATGCCCCCCTCCCTCCCGTGGCTCTGCTCCTCTGGGCATGCTCCTCTCTTGCCTGGAATGCCCTGTTCCCAAACAGGCTAACACAAACTTAACTGTCAAGACAACACCAGATGTTGTCTCCTACAAGAAACCTTTTCTGATCACTGTCCCTCGAAGCTAACACCGGCCACCCAACTTGGCCCCTTCTACGTTTGATAGTAGTGCTTTGTAATTGATGTCATCATTGAGTTCACCCCAATTCACTATAATTCTCTCTTTACTAATCAGAATAACAACCCACACCACACATCTGTCCCAAATTTTTCTCTTTTCTAAACCAAACCCCGTGATTCTTTCAAACATTACTCATAGGATATCCCATCACCAACCCAATTGCTCTCTTCTGGACATATTTTGTTTAAAAATCCTTTGATGTGTAGTGCAACTGAAATGCAACGACGAGTTGTCGGATTTACAGAGAGGAGGGTAAAGCTTGTTGATAGTGTTCTGAATATTATATTGTCATCATTTATGTCACTGCATTAGTTTTTATTTATTAGGCTTTCACTTTATACTGCTGATCATTCTTTCGTATAATTTTAGAATTGGAACTGACATTACGGATGGTCTAATATAATTCCCTCTTTTTCCAAAAAAGAAAGAGTTCCATGGCCGATTAAGGCACTTGCCGATTTTTTGTTTGTTTGTTTGTTTGTTTTTGAGACAGAGTCTCTGTTGCCTGGGCTAGAATGCTGTAGTGTCAGCCTAGCTCACAGCAACCTCAATTTCCTGGGCTCAAGCAATCCTTCTGCCTCAGCCTCCCGAGCAGCTGGGACTACAGGCATGCGCCACCATGCCCGGCTAATTTTTTCTACATATTTTTAGATGGCAAATTAATTTCTTTCTATTTTTAGTAGAGACGGGGTCTCGCTCTTGCTCAGGCTGGTTTCGAACTCCTGACCTTGAGTGATCCACTCGCCTTGGCCTCCCAGAGTGCTAGGATTACAGAAGTCACTTGCCCTTTATCACTCAGCCAGATAATTGTGGTAGAGTAACTACTGCATCGATCTCCTGCCTCCCAAATAGGGCTTTCCTCTGGTTAACCCAAATCTGTCTTTTCTACAGGCTATTGTCAAGCCACATCTGTACCATTTCGTGTGCCTTCATTTTATTTTATACTTAAGTGCTGGCCTTTTTTTTTCCTGTTAAGTTTAATCTTCTTTGGCATCACTCTAACAATAATATCTTTTGGATTAAGATTATATCTAACTCCTCCCTACGCCTTCCCGAATATGCCAAATGCAAAAATGACCAGCAGGACATTTACATCTTCAAACCAAATGACAGGCTGTCACGTTGAACAAAAAGGCCAAAGAAAGAACAGCAGGGAATTTACTCACTGTGGCCAAATTCAGCATAGGCAAAGTGAGAGCCCAAGGCAGAGTTATAAAGCACAGTAAAAAAGGCTGACACTAAGGAAGAGATATGAATGGTTGGAATGGACTCATACCATCACTTGGCAGGTGGGAAAACTGAACTCGTTTGGATTGGGAAAAGCAGTGTTGAGAGTAAGACTGTGAACAATGCCAGGGTGTCAGAGAGCCCAGGGATTAAGCTGTGCCAGTGGCGTGGATTATGTTGGGCCCTGAGACTAAAATGAGCCAGAGGGGATCCAGTTACCTATATGACACATCCCTCCTACCAGTAAGGAAGGGCCAGGGATTTCCCAGGCTTGATCAGGCCACAGGCAAGTATATTACAGAGCACATTTTTAGTAAAATGTGGATTTGCTTATATCGCTCGCACTGGCCTGTGTGCTAAAGATGGACTTAAAAATCAGCAGGTGCCCTGGATCTCTTGCACAGTATATGCTAAGTTCTTCCTGTCTGAGCATAAGGCGCTTGGCGTTCAGGTGAACACAAAGCAACTGTATGCGTGTGAATGGGAGAAGCTGGAGGCAGGACGAAATGACGTGTAAGACTTCTAGGCTGGGCGCGGTGGCTCACGCCTGTAATCCTAGCACTCTGGGAGGCCGAGGCGGGTGGATTGCTCGAGGTCAGGAGTTTGAAACCAGCCTGAGCAAGAGTGAGACCCCGCCTCTACTATAAATAGAAAGAAATTAATTGGCCAATTAATATATATAGAAAAAATTAGCCGGGTGTGGTGGGACTATGCCTGTAGTCCCAGCTACTCGGGAGGCTGAGGCAGGAGGATCACTTGAGCCCAGGAGTTTGAGGTTGCTATGAGCTAAGCTGATGCCACGGCACTCACTCTAGCCTGGGCAACAAAGTGAAACTGTCTCAAAAAACAAACAAACAAAGACTTCTAAACCCCTAGAGTAAACTCAAAACTAGTTCTCCAGTTTGCAACACAACCTGGTGGAAAGGATATAGTAGGTGAAGCATTAGCAAGCCTATTTCCCTATTTGGATGGTCACTTGGCGAGTGGTACTTGTCAGCTGTGGTCCTATAATGTCCTGTAGATCACTCAATTGGTGAATATCCATCTACTATGAACAAATGCTGCACTAGGGGCTGGGAATACAATGGTGACAAAAGAAAGAGACTGCTCATTTTCATGGGACTTAAAATCTAATGGGCCACCTGTGTATCCTGGAGTTCTACCAGGTATTAACCAAAGGCTTGAGTGCCACTGGTGGTGTGGAGAAATGAAAGAGAAGGCCCAAATTATTGAGAAATGGTATCCTCCATGCGTATCAGTAAAGAGTATTGGATACTCTTAAAGCTTGGGAGTACATGGCCATTATCACTTGCCTGTATGACAATCAAAGCCAAGGATGTTACTTGAATGTTTGATTTATCCTCTGCTTGACTATTGTCTTAGTCTGTTTAGTGCTGCAATAACAGAATACCTGAGACTAGGTAATTTATAAAGAAAAAAGGTTTTTTTGGCTCATGACTCTGATGGCTTGGAAGTTCCAAGATCAGGTATCTGTATCTGATGAGGACCTCAGTTTCTGCTCACGGTGGAAGGCAGAGAGGAGCAAGCCATGTGCAGAGATCACACGGCAAGAGCAGAAGTAAGAGACGGCAGGAGGTGCCAGGCTCTTTTTTTTTTTTTTTGAGACAGAGTCTCGCTTTGTTGCCCAGGCTAGAGTGAGTGCTGTGGTGTCAGCCTAGCTCACAGCAACCTCAAACTCCTGGGCTCAAGCGATCCTCCTGCCTCAGCCTCCCGAGCAGCTGGGACTACAGGCATGCGCCACCATGCCCGGCTAATTTTTTCTATATATATTAGTTGGCCAATTAATTTCTTTCTATTTTTAGTAGAGACGGGGGTCTCGCTCTTGCTCAGGCTGGTTTCGGACTCTTGACCTCGAGTAATCCACCCGCCTCGGCCTCCCAGAGTGCTAGGATTACAGGCGTGAGCCACCACGCCTGGCCCAGGCTCTTTTTAACAAACAGCTCTCAAGGAAACTAATAGAGTGAGAGCTCACCCCTAAGGGAGGGCATTAATGTATTCTTGAGAGATCTGCCCTCACGACCCCAATACTTCCCATTAGGTCCCACCTCCAACACTGAGGATCAAATTTCAACACAAGGTTTGATGAGGACAAACATCCAAACCATAGCAACTACACACCTGTCTTTTGAATTTGAAGAGTCTTAAAACGTATCTTTAAAAACCATCACACCAACTGGAGCTATAGTCTGACAATAGCCACATAACCAAAGGAAAAGTCAGAACCATGGTAACATGTGGAAGCAAAACTTTGAAAACCAAGGTTTAATCGTCACATTCAGGAGAAGAGATAAAGTG
Organism: Mirza zaza; assembly: GCA_008750895.1. NCBI lineage: Eukaryota > Metazoa > Chordata > Mammalia > Primates > Cheirogaleidae > Mirza > Mirza zaza. The sequence continues at coordinate 26,900 of VSMD01082582.1, forward strand.
AGAATAAGTGGGAAGGTAAATCAAAGTTTATAAGCCAGAAAAGATCAAAAACATGCCGGGGAATTTAGAATGAGTTGGATTTGAACAAGCATTTCAGGAGGTCAAAAACAGTCATCCAGTCCAATAGACTATAACAGTTCCCAAGTTCATTTGTTCACACATTGTTTCTTATCTGATGGAGTAGGAAAGTGAAGGATTTTCTTCGCTAATTTTTTATTATCTGATTCAACTATAATTATTACCTTTTAAATATTTGGTGTGATATGGAAGAAAATAAACTAGTTTTACTCTGAAAGATAACTACTATAAAATATTTGGAGAAAATCCTAAAAATATATCTGGTTTTCTTAATTAGCAATAAAAAATTAATAGGAGAGAAAAGGAACGGAAATAATTATCTTGTCCAATTCACTCACCTTACAGCTCAGGAAACTGAGGTTTGGAGCGGTAAAATAATATGATCAGCTGTGTATTACACACTGCAGTTTAAATAAAAGAAAAAAAAAAAAAAACAGAACCTAAATACCATATACTGTTTTGGAGAAACAGTTCTCATGCACGTCCTGTCCTTAATCACTACAGAAATTGAACAGGATCAAAAGTCATGCAGAATGATTTTCAGCGTCACTACAAAATGCAGTCCTCCTTCCCACTAGCTTTTAGCAAGTGGGGAGGTGGGTATTTTTGCGGGGAGGCAGCAGTAGTACTGCACTGATATATCGAGGAAAGCTACAAACATAGTACATCTGGATTTCAACAAGACATTTTTCAAAGACAGAGAGTGTGGGCTACTTTAAGCCTTTCCTGATAGCCTTGAGAAAAAAATGGAGATGGATTAGAAGAGACCAAGGACAGAGGCAGAAATACCAGCTAGGAAACCAACCACTGCAGGGAATGGGAAGGACCAGGAGAGGGACAAAATAGGGAATGAAGTCACTATTGTAGGTGGGACCACAGCTGCTAACACCCCACTCCCACCAATAAAATAATCTTTTATTGAATCCTGACATGCAGGTAGCAAACCCTTTACACACCCTATTTTATACAATCCTTACAACAATCCTCTGGCATTCACTGTCCCATCTAGCATACGAGGAAAGCGAGGCTCAGAAATGAAATAACTTCGCTGTATTAACTCGGCTAGGCTACAGTCCTCAGTTATTCAGTCAAATACTACCCCAGGTATTGCTGTGAAGGGATTCTGTAGATGTGATTAAAGTCTATAATCAGTTGACCTTAAGTAAGGGAAATTATCCTTGATAATCCAGACAGGCCTGATTTTATCAGTTGAAAGGCCTTTTCCCTTAAGAAAAAGACACTCTTGCCAGTGAACAGCAGTTTCAGCCTGTGCCAGGGTGTTCCCACCTGTCTTTACTGACAGTCTGCCCTGGGGATCCAGTCTTGCCTAGCCAGCCCCCACAGTTGCATAAGCCGATTTCTTGCAATTACTCCCTTAATACACATCTTCTACTGGTTCTGCACCTCTGGTAGAACCCCGACTAATACACGTGCCAAACATCACACAATTATTAGGTCAAAGAGCTCAGATTCTCTCAAAGCCTAAGTAGGTCAGTATTCCACACTCCCAACAGAAGATCAGTTTTAGAGACTAGCACTTCACAGAAATGGCACCACATCCAAATGCCTCACAGGCATCGATGGAATGCAACTCAGGGAAACAGTAAAAGGATAAAAGCTCTGGGGGTTCAAACCCTGATTCTGCAACTTTAACCTTAGGCAATGTGTCTCAGTTTCCTCATCTGCAACACAGTCCTTATTATACTACTATTGTATATCATACTATTATATACTACTATTATAAGGTAATAGTCCTTACCTTACAAAGATGCTGCAGATTCAATGAATTACACCAACTAAAGCATTTAGAACACTGAGCACAGAGTAAATACTCAATAAAGATTAACTACTCAGAAGAACCAAAGAATGAGAATGATACATGGTAAGCTTCTGAAACAGGGCAAAGAAGGGGCAGAGACGCCCATGATGACTATAAGGAAATTGGAGTCACAGGAAACCACTTGGTTGTGATGCAGAATACAATCAGAGTGATGTCAGCACTGAGGAATGCTTCCCTAACTAGGACCATTCCAGAAAAGGCCAACATTTCATAGGCATTATACCTAATCCGGGGATGGGTGAAAGCAAGAAACCACAGTTCATCAGAATCTCACTTCCACATTGAAACAGAAAAGTCCCTTAACTTGTTCCAGGCCTGATTGATCCCCATGAAAAAGAAGAATGCAGGGTTTAACATTTTCAACATCAGCAGATTTTTCCAAAGAGGACAAAATGGTATTTAGACTTGGATGGTCTATGCCCCTATCATTGTCATACATGGGAAAATACAGCCCCCAAAAATATAATTCTTGCAGGTTATGAGTAAATGGAAGACATGATGTATCCCATTATCATGATTAATATTAATTAGGCATGCTGGGTATGCCAAATTCTACAGAGCCTGTGAAAGGGACATGGTTCCTGACAATTGGTATCAACAAGAAGATACACCTTCAGTTAACTTTGGGGAAAAAAAATACATCAGTGTTCATAAAAATATTTGTGTATCTTGTTACCGAATGGTAATTATACTATTATAGGAGGAAGAAAGAGGCTTTTTAAAAAGGCAGCATGACACTGCAACAGGTAAAGGTTAAAATTTTACAAAATGAAACACAACATGGATTTTGAAAGCAATAAAACCCAAAGTGACAATTATGGCTTTAATACTATCTAGGCATAACATGCCATAGTAACAATGATGATCAGAACCTAATGCTGGGCCGGGTGCAGTGGCTCGCGCCTGTAATCCTAGCACTCTGAGAGGCCAAGGCGGGCGGATTGCTTGAGGTCAGGAGTTCAAGACCAGCCTGAGCAAGAGCGAGACCCCATCTCTACTATAAATAGAAAGAAATTAATTGGCCAACTATTATATATAGAAAAAATTAGCCGGGCATGGTGGCGCATGCCTGTAGTCCCAGCTACTCAGGAGGCTGAGGCAGGAGGACTGCTTGAGCCCAGGAGTTTGAGGTTGCTGTGAGCTAGGCTGACGCCACGGCACTCACTGTAGCCTGGGCAACAAAGCGAGACTCTGTCTCCAAAAAAAACCAAAAACCTAATGCTGGCTTCATACTCTTCCTAGACAAACAGCTAATAAAAATTATTTCTAGCCGGGCGCGGTGGCTCACGCCTGTAATCCTAGCTCTCTGGGAGGCTGAGGTGGGCGGATCCTTTGAGCTCAGGAGTTCGAGACCAGCCTGAGCAAGAG
>VSMD01082583.1:0-10516 GCA_008750895.1 Mirza zaza
GGTCCAGTAAGATGAGATATGAAAACTGACCATTGGATTTAGCAAAGTGAAGGTCTTTTATCTTGACAAGTACAGTTTTTTGTTTTTTTGTTTTTTTTTTTGAGACAGAGTCTCACTTTGTTGCCCAGGCTAGAGTGAGTGCCGTGGCGTCAGCCTAGCTCACAGCAACCTCAATCTCCTGGGCTCAAGCAATCCTGCTGCCTCACCCTCCCAAGTAGCTGGGACTACAGGCATGTGCCACCATGCCCGGCTAATTTTTTCTATATATATATTAGCTGGCCAATTAATTTCTTTCTATTTATAGTAGAGACGGGGTCTTGCTCTTGCTCAGGCTAGTTTCGAACTCCTGACCTCGAGCAATCCACCAGCCTCGGCCTCCCAGAGTGCTAGGATTATAGGCGTGAGCCACCGCGCCCAGCCACAAGTACAGTTTTAATGGTAGTGGAGGTGAAAGTCTAAATAGAGTGGATTTAAGAAAGAATGGGAGGAGGAGAACTGGACACAAGTCACAGATAATACCTTCAAGCTTCCGTTGCAAAGGAAAGCAGAGAAGTGAGACGGTAGATGGCTGGGAAAGTGGGTAAAGAAAGGGTTATTAATTGTTATTTTTTGTTTTTTATAGAGATGGGGTCTTGCTCTGTTGCCCAGGCTGGTTTCAAACTTCTGGCCTCAAGTGATCCTCTCCCTTTGACCTCCCAAAGTGCTGGGATTACAGGCATGAGCCGCTGTGCCTGGTCTATTAATTGTTTTAAGAACAGCAAAAGCAGATATATCAAGCATTCTCTCAACTTTTAATATTACTAACACCAAAACACTTCTAAAATTATCATTGCAATTGATGATAAATTATATTCACAATAATCTAATCACTATAATTATTCGCTGTTTAAAAATATCATGTGGGCAAAGATTTAAAATTTTATAATGCCTAGTTTTCTCAAATATGTGAACAAACTGGGTCCTTTAATATACTGTGAGAATATAAATTGGTACAGCCTTTTTTGAGAAACATTAATATCAATAGTATCAAAAATTTAAACATGATCAGCCTTTAATTCAGATATAGTCCTAAAGAAATACGTATGCACATACCCAAAGATGTTATATAAGGATCAGTAAAGATTGATTATAATCATGAAAAAATTCCAAACCACCTAATAAATCCATTAGTAGGAGAATGGATAGTTAACAATGGCATAGCATGCACCTACCATTAAACAGATATCTAAGTAATCTATGAAGTAAAAAAAGCAATTGCATAGCAAATCTCATCTGGGTAAAAGAAAAAATATATATCTATGCAATTAATATTTTTGAAAAAGTATACAAAAAACTTAATGGTGATTACCTCTGGGCAGTTAAAATAGGGAAAGAAAAGAAAAAAAACTTTTACTTTTTATCTTAATTGTAATATTTGAATTTTTACCATTAGAAATAATTTTTAAATATATAGTTTAAAAATAAACTAATAAATACATTGTAGAAAGCTGGAAGAAGCATAAAACAAAGAAGCTTACAATCAAATGACAAGACAACCCAATAAACTAAATGATGTTTATATAAGTTTAAAGCAAAAATAAAAGATTTTATAAGAAAATATATTTGAAAAGTTCCATGAATGAGACAGGCATAAGTGGTACCAGTGAAGTCCAAAGCAGGTAGGTGTAGTAGAAATGTCCACTTTAATATAAAAAGACAAAACTCTATTGGGTGGTATTTTTATTCCATAAATAGGCCATGCTATTTTATAAATATTTTACCTTTCCAAATTTACTAATTCACTGTTCATTAAATACTAGATCCAGGAAGGTGGCCCTTAGCTCATAAAAAAATCTTTCAACACAAAGGGGTAACTGCCCCTGCCCAGTGAGGACACTGTAATAAAAATGTTGGTGCTTTTAGACAACATGTAATTTCTGAAACAGAAAAAGCTGTAAAAAAAAAAAAAAAAACCAGGAAAGTCACCCCAGGTAAGACCAATCTATTTCACAGTCCTTTGCACTAAAATATCTTTCTCTTTAGTTCATTTATTATGGTCTGCGTGGAATCCTAATCGCTGCAGTACAAATTCATTTATGTTAGCAAGATCCTTTTTCTAAAAAAATCCTTATATCATATTTCTTCGCACCAAGCCAAGAGCATCTGTTCTGAGATTTCTGGGTAGGGTGGGAAAGGTGCAAGGAGCTTGAGGGTAGAAAGGGGTAAGAAAGGGCACAGAAGAAAGCCAGAGTCTGAAGGCAACAGAGGATGTGTGTAGAAGAGATGCAGAAAGGCCAGGAATGAGGAAGGGGACACCTCCACACCTCATCTCCTCCAACACTATCTAAGCCAGCTTCCACAACCAGAACACAGACCAATACAATAAAATCATGAGTGAACATCTATTTATGCCCCACTTTGTTTCAAAAAGGACTTTAAAGAAGCTTTATAAAAATGTGTATGAGGGGACTCACACAGATGCTTTTACATCAATGCTCACAGCAGCATTATTTACAAGAGCCAACAGGGGGAAACAAACCAAATATCCAACAATGGAAGAATGGATGAATAAACATGGTATATACATACAATGGAATGTTATTCAGTCATCAAAAGGAATGAAGTTCTGATATATACTACAAGATACTCAGTGACAGAAGCCAGATATAGAAAGATAAATATTGTATGCTTCTACTTTTATGAAATATCTAGAATAGGCAAATTTGAAGACACAGAAAGTAAATTAAGGGTTACCAAGGGATGTGTGAGTGGGGAGAGTTACTGCTAAACAGGTACAGAACTTCTGTTTGGGGTGATGAAAAATTTTGGAAATAGTAGTGATGACTACATTAACACTGAATATATTTGATGCCACGGAACTATATACTTAAAAGTAGTTAAAATGGTAAGTTTTATGTTATATATATTTATATTTTTTTTAAATCACAGTTTAGAAATTACTAAAGGCTGGGTGTGGTGATTCACACCTATAGCCCCTGCTGCTTGGGAGGCTGAAGTAGGAGGATCACTTGAGCCCAGGAGTTCAAGACTGCAGTGAGCTATGATCACACCACTGCATTCTACCTGTAGTTGATAGAGTATGGCCCTGTCTTACTCTATCAAAGAAAAAATGAAAATAAAAAATAAAATTAAAAACAATAAAAAAACAAGTGTATAAAATACAACTTAAAATAAGTAGAAGGAAAAATTGAGACTTAAAGTTTCTACAGGCTGGTTTAGAAATCTGCCCACCATTTTTGGCATGGTTCCATGGTACATATATTCGAAGCAACAAAAAGTTGGCTTACAAATGAACCTTAAAAACAACTTGCGTCCAATCTTCCAGTTGAAGATAACCAAAGTTTAGATTTAGGGCAATAAACATCTGAAAATCTAAATCTCTATTAACTTTGATGGCTGCCTTTCACCTAATTTAAGATGCAAGACTACCATCATGTGGCAAGTAAAGGAAACTGTAGGTTTTTTCCAATACCATACAGAGAGAAAGTGAAAATTCCTTTTTAAGAGCTTCTAGGAACTAGCCAACAGGAAATGTCTAAACCCTTACAAACTATAGTATAGATAAGCAATCTAAATTAGCCAGAATATGCAATTGACCAGAAATGGCTATTTATTCCTTACTTCACTGGATAACAAAGTACAATAAATCAAAAGACTTACCAAAAAGCTGAATTTCAAATATTTATAATAAAGCTTCAATATGTATTTTGGTAATCTAAATATCACATTTGCAATATTAGTCTTATATTCCTAAAATAGACTATTTCAGAGAGAAAATTTGTAAAACCTCAACAGCCATCATTTAGCTGTTATCTGGTATTTAAAGAGTACACAAAAGGTTTTAGAAAAGGTTATGCCTTATAAAGGTCAGTAAATCCAAGGTTCTGGAAAGCAGGAAAATGAGTATTAGCTTAAATAACCATCATATTAAAAAATAAGAGATTTTCATTCTGCCATAGTGCCTGGCATGATACCCTAGACACTGCAGATGCTCAATAAATATATATTGGGGGAAAAAAACAATAAATAATTTGCATGGTCAATAATCAAACAGCAGGCCAGGTGGGGTAGTTCACACCTGTAATCCTAGCACTTTGGGAGGCTGAGGCGGGAGGATTGCTTGAGCAGAGGAGTTCAAGACCAGTCTGGGCAATAGCCAGACCCCCATCTCTGCAAATAATAGAAAAATTAGCAAGGCATGGTGGTACACGCCTGTAGTCCCAGCTACTCTAGAGGCTGAGACAAGAGGATCACTGGAGCCCAGGAGTTGGCAGTTGCATTGAGCTATGATAACACCACCGCACTCTAGCTCAGACCCAGAACTGGTATCCTACATAGTCAATCTGAGGAATACAAAATGCTTGCTAATTTCACTAATATACCAAGAAACAAATATTACTTTAAACAAGAAAGTATAATTTTTCACCTATCAGATGGAAAAAATTGAATTTATAATGTTACTAAGTGACAAGGCTATCAGCAAATGGCTTTCATACTTTGGTGGTGGGCATTTAAACAAATACAGCCTTTTTGGACGGTAATTTGTCACACTGATCTAATCTACATTTTAAATGTGCCTACTCTTTGACTCAACAAATCTGTCTCTAGGAATCTATTCTATAGAAATACTAATACATGTAAAGTTAAATGTACAAAGATATACACTGGAACTTTTTTATAACATTAAAAATCAGAAACAAGGCCAGGCCCAGTGGTTCACACCTGTAATCCTAGCACTCTGGGAGGCTGAGGCGGGAGGATTGCTTGAGTTCATGACCAGCCTGAGCAAGAATGAGACCCCGTCTTTACTAAAAATAGAAAAATTAGCCAGGTATCACGGCGAGCCTGTAATCCCAGCTACTTGGGAGGCTGAGGCAGGAGGAGTTTGAAGTTGCAGTGAGCTATGATGGTGCCACTGCACTCTACCCAGGGCAACAGAGGGAGACTCTGTCTCAAAAAAAAAAAAAAAAAAATCAGAAACAACCTAAACATTAATACTGGAATGGATGACCTACGATTCATTCACCACACTATGTAAATTATACAGTCAAAAATGAGATGAATTTCTATGACCCAAATGGGAAGAAGTGAAATGGTATTTTATACTATTAAATGTAAAAAAAAAAAAAAGTTACAGAACCACACGTATAACATCTCATTAAACAAACAAAACAAACAAAAAAAACCCCAAAAAACTACATGTGTGAGTAATATGGCTACTGTGTATTATACTGGTATTTCTTGGGGCAGGGAGCTTTTCACTTATTTAACTTAATTTCTCATGTACCATTTGCAACCCTTTTTATAATATACATTAATTTTTTAAAAAGTAGAAAGCAAATACCAAAACTGTTCTTAATGGTGGTCTATTTCTTCTGGTATAGAGATTTTAAGAGCAGTTAAACTATTTTAGAACAGGCCAGGCACAATGGCTCACACCTGTAATCCTACCACTCTGGGAGGCCAAGTGGGGGGGTGGATCATTTGAGTTCAAGAGTTCGAGACCAGCCTGAGCAAGAATGAGACCCTGTCTCTACTAAAAAATAGAAGGAAATTAGCTGGACAACTAAAAATATATAGAAAAAATTATCCGGGCATGGTGGCACATGCCTGTAGTCCTAGCTTCTCGGGAGGTTAGGCAGGAGGATCACTTGAGCCCAGTAGTTTGAGGTTGCTGTGAGCTAGTCTGACGCCACAGCACTCTACCCCAGGCGACAGAGCGAGACCCTGTCTCACAAATATATATATATACACACATATATACATATATATATATTAGAACAGATAACTTTAATAACTTTTTCCCTTATAGAATTAAAATAGTATTCATGGCTTCTTAATTAAAAAACGGTAGCGCTATAATTACACCAACCTCTGAACATTTTATAACTCCTATTGGCATAAAGCACACACTAGGTCAGTTAGATTATAAGACATTTGCCAATCAAAAAAAAAAGGCTACAAGAAAAACCACAGCTTATATAGAAAAACTGAATTCTTTTTATTGTGAGATCCTAAAATAATCTAGTATCTGTAATCTCCTAATCCTGTAGAACAGAGATTTGTAAAAATTGGGGATAGTGGGCTCTTACAGCCTTTCCATTTAATCTTTGCAATAAGGACTTCCTCAAACTATACAGTCACCTTCTGAGGCTCCCCCACATCCATGCAAGTAATGCGAGAAGTTTCTAAAAGTCACATATTTTACATTTGAGAAGTAGAAAAATGAAAAAACACTGAAAGCCATTACACATATAAAGAATACTAACTAAAATTTTAGACAATGATGCCTGTGTGCAATATTCAAAAGTTTGCTTTTAGTAGAAAAATCCAATACAGTCAACAGTCTCAACAGAGGATTTGGCTTTCAAACCCCCACTTCACCACTAGCCACCTAACTGAATAATCTCTTCATCTCTCCAGGCCTAGGCTCCTCACTTATCAATGAAGAGAAATGATTTCCAAGGTTCCCTCCAGTTCTACAGGAAAGCCTATGATTCCATCTTTTCCAAGCCTTCTTACTCTGTATGATTCCATTAATATGAAGTTCTTGAATAGGCAAAAATAATTTATGGTGGAAAAAAATCAGAACTGTGATTGCCTCCAAGGGTGGGTTGGTTGGGATTGTTTCTATCTTTTACAAGATGGAATTACCAGCAGCAGAAATTATATCCTAATACATTCAGTATCTGGCTAGAAAGTAAAAAAAAATAAAAGACATTTTAAACACATAATAAATTTCTCCTACTACTCCTAAGTCCTGGTTGCAGGACTCTTAATATTTATAACTGACTTGTTAAAGGATGCAAAATCTAATGTTAACTCATTTGTCTCTATTACAATTATGTTCAAAATAACAAGGGTTGAACACAATTAAACTTCTTTCTTCATGCAAATATTATGTAATCATAAATTAGACTTCTTTATGAAACATCAATATTTAAGAACAAATCTTTCAAAGATGATATTATGATCATATTTGATTATACTATTCATTCTTTTATTATTCAACCAATATCCTAAGCACCTGTGTCAGGTATTGTCCTATTTTAGCTTCTTTCTAGTGTTTGACAAAAAGTCAAAGAGTAATCTTACCAACATGGCCTCCTCCAATGGTGTATGTCTTCCCAGATCCAGTTTGTCCATAGGCAAAAACAGTTGCATTATAGCCCTCAATGAGTGACAACACTAGGGGCTTTATACACGTATTATAAACTTCATCTTGAGTTGAATTTTTGCCAAAAACAAAATCAAAAGTAAAGATTCTATCTCTCCCAATGATAATTTGCTGGGTGTTTGGAATAACTCTCACACAAACTTGATGATTATGAAGAACTTCTTTGCAGAGCAGAGGTCTAATTCTTACGGCAACTTTTATTGGTATTTCTTCCATGGCAGCTTAGATTTTACTAAATAGATTTTCTACTTAATGTTCAGTACGTAAGTGTGAGAAATATCCATTTTACATAAGATCTGGACTTCTGCATAATGAAATAAAAAACAAATTTTAATTATTGACTCCTCTTATCCAATAAACTAACCATCTCTAAAGCAAAGTCAACTACAGCAGGTTTTGTTCCAATATAAAAATTACAAAGAGTAAATCTGTCTCATAAAGTACATCATTAATCTATAGATGAAATTATATGATGTCTTGGGCTTGCTTCAAAATAATCTAGGGGGTGGAAGCCATGAGTTGGTAAATGATGAAGCTAAGTGATAAATACATGGGATTTCATTGTGCCTTTATTTCTACAGTGGTAATGTTTTCCAGTTCATTAATCTAAACACTGAACAATTAGGGAGTTAGAAAATTAAGGCAAAGAAATAACTGAGGAATTATACACCTGTTAAAAGCAAACATTAGGCCAGGCACAGAGGCTCAAGCCTATAATCCTAGCACTTTGGGAGGCCAACGCAGGAGGACCACTTGATCAAGAACAGTCTGGGCAACCCTGCAAGACCCTGTCCCCACAAAAAATGTTTTTAAAAATTAGCCAGGCATGATGATATGTGCCTGTAGTCCTAGCTACTCAGGAGACTGAGGTGGGAGGATCACTTGGGCCCAGGAGTTCAATGTTGCAGTGAACCATGATTGTAACACTTCCCTCCAACCTGAGCGACACAGTGAGACCTTGTCTCTAAAAAAAGAAAAGACAGATCATAATAAGTTTTTGCAAGAGTGTAGAGAAATTGGAACTCTCATACACTGCTGGTGGGAATGTAAAATGGTACAGCCACTTTGAAAAAGATTGGCAGTTCCTCAACAAGTTAAACACAGAGTTATCATTTGACCCTGCAATTCCACTTTCAGGAGAAATGAAAACACGTTTGCATAAAAATGTGTACACAAATGTTCACAGTCTTGGTAGGATAAAGCTTACACTACACAAAAGCTAAAAAAGGTAACAAATGAGTAATCTATCATAATGCTTAAGTGCGTATGATGAAAAGTAATCAGTCTGAGGTTGATGCTAGGCTTTCTGGAGATGCTGAGTCCTGAAAACTATCATTAAGTAACAGCAAACTACTGTGTTTTTTTTTGTTTGTTTGTTTTTGTTTTGAGACAGAGTCTCACTTTGTTGCCCAGGCTAGAGTGAGTGCCGTGGCATCAGCCTACCTCACAGCAACCTCAAACTCCTGGGCTCAAGCAATCCTCCTGCCTCAGCCTCCCGAATAGCTGGGACTACAGGTGTGCGCCACCATGGCCGGCTAATTTTTCCTATATATATTAGTTGGCCAATTAATTTCTTTCTATTAATAGTAGAGACCGGGTCTCGCTCTTGCTCAGGCTAGTTTCGAACTTCTGAGCTCGAGCAATCTGCCCGCCTCGACCTCCCAGTGTGCTAGGATTACAGGCGTGAGCCACCGCACCCAGCCAAACTACTGTTATTTCATAGCAGAAATAATATTTTAAGCACTACTTGCTATGGAAATATTGATATATTAATATTTAATATTCACTAGCCTTTAAACACCCTGCAGCAGAACTTTGCATTTATAATTCTGTGACTGGATAGTCAGAAGAGGATCACAACAAAAACCATTTACTCTACTAAAAGCCCACTGAGAGTAAAAAAATACCAGGTCTCTTGGGCTGTAAAAATCCCAAGACAGAGGCAACAAACTACTATTAATGGCCAAAACAAAGGGATACACCAAACCTTGGCAGTTGTAATCATTTTAATGAAATTTTGCATTTAAAAAAATACATACTCGTGTACGGTAAATCCTTTCTTGGATCCTAAAGGACTCTACAATCAATTGATACCAATAACTTTTCAAAACTGTAGGGATGCTAAGTTGATTCTTCCAAATGTCTCTGAACACCTACATTTGAAGTTATCATACAGATTAACTTAGTTTTTTATGCCATCACATTAAAGCAAAAGTCATGGGCTATGTTAAGCCAAACTAACTGCTTCCAGTGAATGTGCTAATAAAAAAGGTCAAACGTAATTGGGATATTTTTACTTTTTTGGTTTTTATAATGGTAATATCTATAAACAATTTAGATATAAAGGTAATTGAAACTCATCTATTCTAACCATTAAAAAATAATATGTTGGGGTCAATAAAAGAAAAAATTTTTCAAAGAAATAATAATAATAATGGTCCATAAACACGTGGCTTGTTAAACAATCAATATACAAGTTTTTTTTAAAAAAATCGATAGCACTTATACTTCTTGAGATTCTGATCAATTACAGTCCCTTCGGATTCTGATCAATTGTAGTCGTCAGAAACATGCACGTCACCAAATGCGAAAAACGGTGAAATCTGATTGGCTGGTAATATTTAGGCATACTTAATGAGTTTCTGAAATCTGAGCAAAAGCAAGGTAAGTATTATTTAATCCCTAACACCATGTCATTGATCAGGAATAGGTGTCTCCAAATACCGCTGCCATCCTGTACCCCTGGTTTCTCAGAAAGTAGTGGTTGTCTTAAACTTGTGCTTTGTTAATAATTAATATTTGCATAAAAAAACTTCCCAGAAGATGGATAGTGAATCGCACAAAGATTTCGGAAAAGGCCCCAAATGTGTAAAAGATAAGGGAGTCAAGAAGGGGAAACAACAAAGATTTTAAAAATTGGAGGGGGTTATGTTTCTTAAAAGGTGTTTCAAAAAATAATCTGGGCTCCCTTTCTCTTTCTCCATTATCCCCCGCCTATGAGGGAGGGGGCTTTCGGACTCGCACAGCACCTGAAAGCACCAAAGTTTCACCCTCTATGATGGGAAAAGGAGGCCCGCGACAAGACGAACGCCCCCCTCAGGGACGGGGGCCTCCCCGCGCCTCTTCCACCCGCAGTGGGAAGCATAAACACGAGAGGCATACACGGGACCCCTCGGAGGGGCGCGGTCCCGCGTTCCGTCGCATCCCAGGTCCCCGGACCCTTCTACCTCAGGAAGGGGCGCTCTGCCCCCGGCCGCTCGCCCGGCTCCCGGCGCCGACCCTGGGCCCCCCAGGGCGCCCTCCTCGGCCTCGCCGACGCCCCAACCGCCCCCCTAACCC
>VSMD01082588.1:0-19843 GCA_008750895.1 Mirza zaza
GTTATCAGCCCTTTATCGGATGAGTAGGATGCAAAAATTTTCTCCCATTCTGTAGGTTGTCTGTTTACTTTCATGACTATTTCTTTGGCTGTGCAGAAGCTTTTTAGTTTCATCATGTCCCATTTATTTATTTTTGTTGCTGCTTTGATTGCCTTTGGGGACTTCTTCATAAACTCTTTGCCTAGGCCATGTCTAGGAGAGTGTTTCCAACATTTTCCTCTAGAATTCTAATAGTTTCATACCTTAGGTTTAAGTCTGTTATCCAGCGTGAGTTGATTTTTGTGAGAGGTGAAAGGTGTGGGTCCTGCTTTAGCCTTCTACAAGTGGCTATCCAGTTTTCCCAGCACCATTTATTGAACAGGGATTCTTTTCCCCAGCATATGTTTTTGTCTGCTTTGTCAAAGATTAGATGGCTATATGAGGATGGTTTTATATCAGGATTCTCAGATCTGTTCCACTGGTCAATATTTCTATTTTGTGCCAATACCAGATTGTTTTAATTACTACAGCTTTGTAGTATAGTTTGATATCTGGCATATTAATACCTCCCATTTTGTTTTTGTTGCCTAGAATTGCTCTTGATATTCGGGGTCTTCTTTGGTTCCATACAAAGCGTAAAATTATTTTTTCTATATCTATGAAGAATGCTGATGAGATTTTAATAGGTATTGCATTGAATCTGTAGATCAGTTTGGGTAGTATAGACTTGTTAATTCTTTTGAGTCCTACATAGATTCTTGTTATCAGACCTTTATTGGAAGTGTAGAGAGCAAATATTTTCTCCCATTCTGTAAGTTGTCTATTCACTCTAGTGATAGTTTCTTTGGCTGAGCAGAAGCTTTTTAATTTGATCGGATCCCATTTGTTTATTTCCCTTTGTTTATCTTTGTTCTTCTTTTTCTTGCCTATAATGTAACTGATAGAGTTTTAACAGCCAGCTTTTAAACTTGAGGTAACCTTGAGTATAGGAAGTGCATGATATCTATGATAGACTAAATATAAAGATCCCGGATTTCTGAGAGTTTTATTGAATCTCCTTGTAACAGCCCTAGATTGCTACCTTAAGGTTTGATGTAATATGAGACCAAAAATATGAGCTCATTACGTTTGTTAGAGAACTCTGTTACTATGAGCTAAATGAAATTTCTTTTTTATTTATTTCTAAATAATTATAAGAAGCAACAAAACCACATTTCTCTACTGGCAATGAAACTCATTGTTTTCTGTTTTTCTCTTTTTGTTATTGAACTCTATGCAAATAACAAAGCTTTACTGGCCCTGTGATCCAACTGGTAGCAATAACTGAACTCATCATTCAGGACCTCCATCAACCATAAAAGCGTGAATAAAGGTTTTTATGTAATACACGAGGCAAGAAAGGAAGTATTTTAGAATAGAAGAAAGCATAAAATTTTATTTCTAATGAAAAATGTCAAACCATACAGTTGAAATAACATGAAATATAAAAATCCCTATCTTAATTTCTTTCCTTCTCTTGATTCTGTTCTAATGATTTGATATTCTTAGCATCATCATCATCACCATCATCATTTTGTCTCACTAGTAGTGGACTTCTGTCCCCTTTTTGGTGGTATAGTTTTTTTTTTTTTTTTTATTTTTTTATTTCAGTACATTTTAAATTATTGCCTGAAATTATAATGAGCACATCATGCTCCTGCTCCTGGTCTATGTTTTAATTGTTGGGCAGGATCATTGCAAAGTGTTCTTTGAGGCATGAAGGGATTGATCATGCCTTTGATTGAAGCAATCTTAGTTCTGAAGTGCTTGCACAGGGAAGCATTGAGAGTCAATTGGAGGACAGTCTATGCAACAGTGTTTGAGGGGGCGTGGAGGTGCTCAGGCACAATTGACAATAATCCTTTAGCTTTACTATTAATATTTGTTTAGTGATATCTTTCTTGATAAAAATATTTCTATATATTTTATTATATTTTTAGTATTTTGGAGGAAAAATTCTAAATCACTGGAAGAGTAAAGCTAAATGTATAGAAAAAAAAGATTTTTTGCCATGGAAAAATATCCAAAAGTATATGTGATCTTATTCTCTTTTGGGAGACACTGGTCACTACTAATTTTATTACATGCATATCACTTGTTATATCATCTGCCTTATTATAAAATTTAATGCTTTCCAATATGGCTGCTCTGCCATATAAATTATTTTTGAATCAGAATCTAGCAAACCATGTTAGCTATAGAGCAGGTAAATTTCTTATAAAATCTTTTAGGAGAAAATAATGTTCTCTACTCATTGGCCAATATATTGAAAAACCACTAATTCATTGTTTATTTTTTTCTCTGATATAATATTTATTTTAATTGATAATATATCCTAGCTATGAAAGTGTGTACTTCATTTAATTAAATTTTCCATGGCATTACATTATAAGTAAATGATAAGACAATAATTCTTAAAGTGTTACATATTCTCAAAGCTTTATCTTTATTAAAATTACATGAATAAGAAAGTTAGTATTCATTAATTTATATATTGTTCTTATTAGCATCCTATGATTCGTATTTCATTAAAGTACCTTCCTAGAGTTTAAGAAACGTAAAAAAAGAGATTTTAGAGACATATATTTTAGGTTATATTTGATTTTTTTAAATATAATTATACCATCAATGAAAGTATAGAAGGCAAATCCTCATATAAGAGAGATGTATTTCAATTTAAAACTTCTATCCTATTTTAGAGGATATTTTTAAGCTTATGAATTTGAGAACAAATTACAATTTTAACATCATTGTTTTTTCCAATGATTAAAATAATTTACAAACATTTCTACTTGTGTGTCAATCTAGGAAATGCTTTGTGATATCATAGAAAAGAGCTACTACTGATTTTGATGGGGGAAATAACACTATAAAACCATAAATGGTTACTCAAATTAATAAGGTCAAATTATAATCAGTTTTTGCTCTTGGATCCCTTGATTTGTGATAGCATTACAGATTTGAGTACTGACCTGAAATAAAGAATCAAGACGCAAAGTCCTCCGAGAAGTCAAGAATAATCCTTATAATAAGACAAGAAATTGAGATGACATGCCCAGCCCTCTATCCATACTGAACCAATCAACATGTTAGAGTTAGTTCAAGGATCAGGAGGATGGCACATATATATTACATGTTTTCCTTTATCATTAGCTTCTGGATGCTTAAAATTCCTATAAAAGTGATAAAGTCTTTGGATTGAACATTAAAGTTAAATTTAAAATCTAAATGCATTAAATTACTTTTCATCACATAAAGATACTGGCTTTCATAAACATGATTTCTCGTGAAGTTTTGGAAAGGGCAATATGAAATAACTTACACGCGTGGTAACAGGGTAAACAGATAATCTACTAACAGTGCCTAAAAGCTAGTCTTGAAGTGTTTATAGCCTTGTCTGTTACATTCCTATAGAAATAACTTTATAACCAAAAGTAATATTACTTAAAGAATATTCTGCAGCTTTATTAGAAGAGTGATAGAATGTTCACACAATGATGAAACATATTTTCTGATCTTTTCAGTTGCCACGTGAATGTATTTGTCTCCTTACATTTTAGCCCTATCTGATCAAGAAGAAAGGGAGAATGAGAGGGGGAAGGAAGGAGGGAAGGAGGGAAAAGGGAAGAGGAAAGGAGACAGTTAATAAAATACACAGTTAATAAAAATATACAGGGTGATTACATAAGGTAAATAAATAGAATATTTTAAGAAAAGATTGTAGTTTGAGTTAAAATGTTCATAAAATTTAAATTAAAATTAGAATAAGTATTAGATCATATAAATACAATGATTATATAACATAACATGGTAAATGTAATGGGTTTTGGAATTTTTGCTATAATAGCATTCAAATCATAATTTATTGCTTAATCAATTCTATTTACACATGGAACATTGAAAGATAATCTTGCTTCAGTCTTTTTTGTTTATTGAGAATCTGGATAAACAATTTCTTCAGGTAATGGAATATTAATCTTAAAAAGAATAAAAATTATGCTAAGTGAAAAAAGTCAAATGCAAAAATTATATATTTTATGATTACATTATGTGAACTATCTAGAAAATACAGATTTATATGGACAAAAAACAGATCAATGGCTGCCCTAGGACTGGGGTGGGAGTGGAGATAGATTGTAAACAAATGTGGTTCCATAGTTCACATAATGTAATCATGAAATATATGTATGCATTTAAATATGTGTAAATTATACCCTAATAACACTGTTTAAATATTATGTCAATTCCAACCTCAAAAATTCATTAGTAAAGAAAACTTCTGACACCATGTACCATGACAATTTCGATAAATCATCTTTTATTCAGATATCATGAAAAATATAAAAATTAGGAAAAGGAAAAATCATATAATTGAACATTTTGGTAACCTAAAGACACTTAGTTTTTACTAAATAAAACTTGAAAATGCATTACATGAATGTGATAAAAATGAATTAAAAAAGAAAAGCACTAAATATACAAAAAAAATTAAAGTGACAAAATTTTGTAAAAATAAAATAAAAAACAGTCACAGTTTGGAGCTTAGAAATGAAGAAAAACAAATAACCAATATACAACCTAAGGAAACAATTGCTAAAGATTGCTTTATTTCTTGAAGACAAAGAATTTTTCTATTTTCCCAAAATGTGTATTGAGTATAAAGTTTCTTTAGAAAATACATTATTAACATTTCCTGAATGATATTCTATCATACACAAATAAATTACTCATATTATTAATACTAAGTGGACCATTAGAAAGTAAGTATAGATAAAATTATAATTTGCAGTGTAAGGATTACAATCAACGATGATTAACATCATTAGTCATTACAAAAATGTAAATTAAAACAATAATGAAATACTACTATTCATCCATTAGAATGAAGCTACAACAGAGAAGAGTGATGGTAGCATATGCTATTGGAGATATTGACTGGAGATCTTGTGTATTCTGGTGGGCATGCAAAATGCCTGAGTGCCTTTGGAAATTAGTTTGTCAATTTTTTTTGTAAAATTTAAAATATGGTTGTTATACAACTCAACAGTTTCACTCCTAGGTATTTTTACAAGAGAAATAAAAACATATGTTCAAACTTTGCTTTCTATGCACATGCTCTTAGCAGCTTTGTTCAAAATATTGTCTATCCATTAAAGTACAGAATAGAATAGTCATAAAACAGAATACTATTCAAAAATACAAAAGAAACATAATATCAGTATGAATATTTTGAATGACTATTAATTAATATTAAGAGAATGACGTTAGATATGAAAGACCATGTAGTGAATGATGCTGTTTATATGACATCATAGGAAATACACAGCTAGAGTCTGGGAATGGGGGGAGAGGATTGATTATTGAAAGGTGCAAAAAACATTTAGGGGGAGTGAAAATGATCAATCTTTTCAATTTGTTTTGGTTACATTAGTGTATACATTTCTCTAACTCATCAAACTGTATATTTTATTATTTTAGCAATATTGTGACATGTATGTAAAGTGATATACACTCAGGAGTTTAGATGTTGCTTGCTGGCTCTGTAATTTCTAAATATTTGAGTCTTGTTTCCCTTTAAAATGGGAAGCCTCAGGTGATAAAATCATTCTCTGACATCAGAAATGATCTCTTGATCAAACATTAGGAAGAAGGAAATATTATAGAATAATAATTGGACTTTTATATCCTAGCCTGAGTATTTGAAAATTATTATATTGGCAAATTTAATATAAATTATACATGAAAATTTACAGAACTATAAGCATATAATGTTAATTGGCAGTCCCTATTTGGGAATTGAGAAAAAAGATAATGCAAATATTTTTAATAAGGGTTAGTTCTTATTGTAATTAGATTCTGCATCTATGGATTCAGCTGATACGCTTGCATGTGGCCCATGCTGCCCACACTAGAGAGTTTACAACTACTTTTCATATAAATGTTCAAAGTTTGTATTTTAAAACCAAACTTTATTAATGTTTTTAAAAAGTTTTAGCAACTTTAATAACTTCTTTAAAATGACACACAATCGTTTACCCTTAGAAGGGAAAACGTGCTTATTTATTTGCACATTGCTCCCTATCTAAGCCATATTTCTCTCTTTGGAAGACTGTATGATGGTGCAGCACTTCATATGTGACAGCCTTAACTGAAAATTCAGTCATGTGTATTAACTACTGAAGCTTTTAGTATTTTAAAAAATAAACCTCAAATAGCTATAACTTCCTGAGTTTTATAAGCCATTATACATCCATTGCATGACAATAGTTTATAGACTTTTTAGCACAATATAAACTTGAAAATCATTTAATATTTAAAATCTGAATTATTTTTCCAAATATATGTTTAAATATCTCTATTGGATTATAAAAATTGTTTTCCTAGACTATTTCATATTCCCTTTGTTTAAACTTAGCTCCTCAAGGAGATTATTTTTGCTACACTTCTAAAGAAGATGTAACTCAAGAAAAACTTCTTAAATGTTTATAGATTAGATTGGCAAGTAATTTTTAAAGCAATCCAATTTATATATATATATATATATGTAAACTAATTCAGTATATCTATTTGTATAACTCTAGTTATAATATTTGATATATTATTAAGTGTTTGGATGCATATCAGTCATTGCCTATCAGTCACTTTCATCTACTGCTTGCCTTTTTTCTGTAAACCATATCTTAGGATCCCCTAATTAAGACTTCCAGGTAGATTTAGCCAGCAGGAATTGCTGCTGATAGCTTAGAGAACAAGAAAAGGGGGAAGCCTTTTTGTTCAGTCATATCTCTGGCCCATTTCACTAGTGGCTGCTTGTCTTCCACAGTGCTGGCTCTCTGTAACATAATGTCTCCTTCCATGATCCCAGTGGATTTATATTCCACAAGGTATAGAATATGTTGTGGATTTTATATTACACAAGATCATCTTATACTCTCTATTAGTATCATCTTCTACCATTCCAAAGTGTACTAAACAGCATCTTGTTCTTGCTAATGTCTGATTTGCTTAAAAACTCTTGGTTTGATTCTGCATCTTTTACATAATCTATGTGATGAGTTCCCTGAATTAAGTTACTTATTAAAGAACCCATAGAGGTTTCAGTGAATGTTCCAGAAAGCAGATCCTCATTGTGGGTTGCTGGAATGACTTACAGTAGCCAGAATAGAATATCTTTTGGTAGCTTTATTGGAGGAATCAATAAGTTGACTAAAATCAAGGCAGAGGATTATCAAGCAACAATGAAGAGGCTTGTAATGTTGGAAATAATCTAATGGCTCTGGTATTATTTCACTCGAAATTGATCAAGATTTAGAGTAAAAGTCACAATAGAGATATTTCACTTAGGATAATGGTCTCCAGTTCCATT
This sequence comes from Mirza zaza, assembly GCA_008750895.1. Taxonomy (NCBI): domain Eukaryota; kingdom Metazoa; phylum Chordata; class Mammalia; order Primates; family Cheirogaleidae; genus Mirza; species Mirza zaza. The sequence goes on from VSMD01082588.1 coordinate 7,385, forward strand.
CAAATTGTTGCAAAAGACATTAAGTCACCCTTCTTGAAGGCTAAGTAGTGCACCATGGTATACATCTAACACATTTTGTTAATCCACTCATGACTTGATGGGTGCTTGAGTTGATTACACCTCTTCGCAATTGTGAATTGTGCTGCAATAAACATTTGAGTGCAGGTGTCTTTTTGATAAAATGACTTCTTTTTCTTTAGGTAAATACCCAGCAGTGGGATTGTTGCATCCAATGGTAGGTACACTTTAGTTCTTTGAGGAATTTTCATAATGTTTTCCATAGAGGTTGTACCAATCTGTAGTCCCACCAGTGCTGTATAAGTATTCCTTTTGCTCTGCATCCATGGCGACATCTATTGTTTGGGGACTTTTTAATAAAAGCCATTCTAACTGGGTAAGCTAATATTGCACTGTGGTTTTAATTTGCATTTCTCTGATGAACTTAAGCATTACAAAAGCAATCCATGTAACCAAAAACATTTGTACCCCGTAAATACTTTGAAATAAGAAAAGTCACAATATAAAGTATTGGAAACAAAGGTACATACAAAGCATAAAACTTTTGTTTGCCCAAGGTTTATTTTATGTGCATGCTTAGCTATTCCGATGGGTTGAATGGTGACCTTCCAAAAGAGATGCCTACAGAGAACTTCTGAATATGAACTTATTAGAAAAAGAGTTTCTGCAAGTGTAATTAAGGAAATAGAGATGAATTAATATTGAATTAGAGTTGACCCTAAGTACAATTACAATTGTCTTTATAAGAAGAGAATAAGATGCAGAGGGGAAAGCCATATGAAAACGAAAGCAGACATTGGAGTTCTGATGCCACAGGTAATGGAATGCCTGGAGCCTCAAGAAGATGGGAGAATCCAGGAAGTATTCTTCCCTAGAGCCCTTGGAGAGAGTGCAGCACTGCTTACACCTTAATTTCTGAATTCTAGCCTTCAGAACTGAGAATAATCTGTTGTTTGAAGCCACTAAATTTGTGGTAATTTGTTAAATCAGCTGCCCTAACTAAACTAGCACAGCTACTCAATGCTAGAACAACAAAGGAGAAGTATTATTTAATTTTCCTTTTCAGAATTCATAATTGTTGGAATGTAGGGTCAGTGTAAGATTTTGAACTGATTCTAGAACTGTGTCTTCAGACCTGTGAAGAGAAATCAACATATACCATTATAAGTTCTACAGGCACTGGTATGTAGTCATTCTGTCTCCCTACTCCTCTACCACCATTGCTCCTTGAAACGTGAAGGACCAAAGAATCTCAACAGAATAATGACATAACAAGAGAGGAGCAGTGAGCTGCTCCCTATGGTACACCTCCTTTCAGTGATAGATTTAGACAGCATTCAAAAACATTCGGCTTCATATCTACATCTCACTAATCTTGCTTAAATGTGCATTCCTTCCTCTTCCCAAAAGATATCACTACTCCTTTTTAGTAATTTTAAAATGTGACAGATAATTTAACCGAGCTATAAAGCAGTGTAGGGATACTGGGTGTAATTAAACCTGAAACGAACTGCATTCAAGAGTTCTTTAATCAATGACTGTTTAGAGGTCAGTTTATACAATAAAGAACCTGATGAACAGCAGACATTCTTTTCCTTGAACATTTAGTTAATGTCCATGAAAGGTTGTCTACTCATCTCTTGTACAAGTCTCCCCAATAATGAGAAACTGGATTGTGAAGCCAAACTGCCCATGAGCTGTGGATTTGAATGCTATGAAATGAACTATAGTTAAAAACAGCTAAATTATGCTGATACTTTGGATACATTGTGACAATGATATAAGTAGGGATATAACACTATATCAATTAATTAAATGAATTTAATGTAATTGTTTTAGACCTGTTCTAGGAATAGAGATAGATAGTGTACCAGAGTCTGTAACATCTTTATCTTAACCAGTCTTGAGCTTTCTAACTGGAAGAGATAGAGTTTCTGGCTTGCTACTGTATTGACAATTAGCAATGTTTTCCTATTTGCTATCTCACTGTTAATGTATTTTTCTTAGAGATCTTATCAGAGAGTATAATAATCTTTTATGAGAAATTTTATATACTATGAGATAATTTGGAGAATGAATAGTTTCTTATTTCCCTCAGTATATGTAGCAGCCTGTACAAATCTGATATATATTAGGATTTAATAATCTCTATGCTCTATGAATGGATGCTGGTGGAAGGAATAAGAAAATATGCAAAAATATGTTCTTTCTATGCCTAGTTCATTGAGGGTTTTGTTTTTTTTTTGTCATGAAAGGGTGCTGAATTTGTCAAGTGCTTTTTCTGCATCTATTGAGATGACCACATGGTCTTTGTTTAGCTCCAGTTTATGTAGTGAATCACATTTATTGATTTACGTATGTTGAACCGTCCTTGCATCCCTGGATAAAGGCCACTTGTTCATGGTTGATCATTTTTTTGATGTGCTGTTGAATTCAGTTTGCTAGTATTTTATTGAGGATTTTTACATCTATACTCATAAGGGGTATTGGTCTGTAGTTTTGTTTTTTTTGTTGTGTCATTTACTGGCTTTGACATCAAGGTGATGCTGATACTGGATTTGTAGAATCAGTTTGGCAGGATTTCTTCCTTCTCGATGTTGTGGAATAATTTCTGCACTGTGGGTACCAACAACTCTTCTTTGTAGGTCTGATAAAATTAGGCTGTAAAATTTACAACTGGTCCAGGGTTTTGTGTGTGTGTGCACGTGTGTGTGTGTGCGCATGTGTGTGTGTGTGCATGTGTGTGTGCGCACGTGTGCACGCTGTAGATTTCTTATTGCTGCTTCAATCTCGTTGCTCATTATTAGGTTGTTCAGGAATTCTATTTCTTCCTGATTGAGTCTTGGGAGATTGTTTGATTCCAGGAATTTGTCCATTTCCTCTCTGTTTTAGAGTTTACGTGCTTAGGTATTTTCATAGTATTTACAGATGATATTTTGTATTTCTGTGGTATAAGTTGTAATTTCTCTTTTGAAATTTATAATTAAGCTTATTAGGATCCTTTCTCTTCTTTTTAAAAATGTCTTTCTTTAATGTGCTACTATATATAGTTATCTCTTAAGAATATGTTTATTGTTACTTGCTTTTGAAGATAATGTGGTGCCAAAATGTCAGGTTTTTTTTTTCTTTTTCTGTGGTTTGATCTTTTTTTGATCTTTTACTGTATGTTTTGAAACTCATCCATATTCATTTGTTAATAATTTATTTTTATGACTTTATCATTTTTCATTTCATCAATTATAATGGCTTATCATATCCACTTTTGATGGACATATAGACACTTTCCAGTTTTTGCTATTACAAACAAAGCTACTATGATCACATTTTGCATGTCTCCAGATGCTCAGATTTAAGAGATTTTCTAGGGCAATCGTTGTCAACTGGGGATGATTGTGCTCCCACTGCCAGGGGACATTTGACTACATCTTAAAATATTTTGGTGTTGTTATACCTTGTGGTAGGGGTTTCTATTGGCATCTAGCTGGTATAGTCCACCAGGAATGTTGCATAGGCTGCACCGCTCCCCAAGAAAGGATCATCTGGTCCAAAATGACAAGAATACCATTGCTGACACAACATTACTCTAGGTTTAAAACTAGTAGTACAATTACTATACATATCAAATTAATTAGATAAAGCTAAAATGTATTCTGGTTTAACATTCCATAAGCAGTGGAGGAGAGCTTCAATGACTCCATGTTCTTGCCAAGCTTTGCTATCATCAGACTTTGACAATGTGGTGGATGTGCGATGCTATCATATTTTTTCTTTAATTTTGTATTTCCCTGTTGAAAAACCACATGGGATGTTTTTTCTTATGTATTTTGGCTACTTGCATTACTTCTATAAATTTTCTCTCCAATTATCTTAGCCTCTTTTTTATTAAAACATACTCCTTTTAGTAATTAATCCCTGGATATATTTTATGTATTACAGAAACTAATATTTTAAAGATATATGTATCTAGATTCTGTATCCCATTTTACAGCTTTTATATATGCTTACACTTTCTTGTGAAGAACATATATTTTAAATTTTAATTCAATTGAATTTATAAAAAATTTATTTCATATATTAAATTTTTTTGAAATTTTACCTTGCCATAAGTTACCAAAATATTTTATTTATTTTATTTTAAATAAGTAAATAGTTGAGTCTTTTACATTTAAATGTTTAATTCATCTGGAACTGTTAACTGGGGTATGGCACATTTTTGGATTTTTAAATCATATAAGCCTTACACAAAATAGGAAAGCTTAAATAGATTGAATATATCCAAAAGGTGGTTATTTCAATTGAGGCTGATAAATAATTAAAACGATGGCAACTATGATTGAGAGAATTGGAAAAGTTTTAGAGTATTTTAGAGAGTAGATATGTCAGGCTGTGGTTACTTCTTGAATGTGGGAATTCAGCGGAATGATCTGTTAGAGATGAAATCAAAAACTCAGAATGTACCACTAGAGTACTCACAGAGTCTTTAAATGAGATGGGGATAGAAAAGTGGGCTCATGAAGATATAATATATATTTTAAATGCAGATGCTTACATAGTTTGGACTGCTTAATACAAAGGACTGGGTAGTTGTAGAGATTATCAAGTTGTCTTCTTGAAAGATGATGACAACTTGATTTTTCAAATTGCTCAGTAAAAGCTTGGTAATTATTGTTAACTTATCCCTTCCATTCATAACACATAGCCAATCTGCTAGCAAATCTTGCTTTGACCCTTTCTTCAAAATATGTCTAGAAACCCAGCATATTTAATCAGTTCTACTTCTAGCAGTTTGGACATAGCCTTTATGATCTTTCCCTGAGATGCTGGAATAGCTTCCTACTCATGCCTCCTCCTTCCACCCACCTCTCCCTACTCAAGTCTAATTTCAGTAAAACATAGATTGCTCTTTTTAGAAACAAAATATAGATCAGTATAATAATTCTCATATAAAACTACCATGATACTCCACCTTCTTATAATTAAAGCCAAAATCCTTACAATTGTCTCTAAGGTCTTACATTTCTTCTGAACTTCTACCATTAATTTTTTGACATCATCTTCTACTAATTTCTCCTGATATTTAACTTCAATCTAATCACACTGGCTCCCACACCACTCTACTCTTTCTTTGTTACCTCTGATATACTGCATAACTTTCAAAATATGTATTAAGTTTATTATTAATTGTCTGCATCCTCCTAAAAAGCTTTACGAAGTTGGATATTTTGGGCTTTTTTCCTATTAGACTTTGATGTATTACAGGGACCTACAAAAAATACTTGGCATATAGAAAGTGCTCAATAAATATTTCTGAGTAAAAACGTGATTTATTGGATGAAAGATTATTTATTAAATTTAACAGCATAGGAAAAGTTGAGTAAGTTATTTTGTTCAAAATACTTTTATTATTAAATTTAATAATATGTATTTTTAAGATACTGTAACAATAGTATGCTGCAATTTTAAAGGTCCCAAATCACAGTGGCTTAACACTATGATGGTTTAATTTTTGCTCACACTGCATGTCCAAATAGAATTAGGAATAGGAGGTTGTGGTGTACTGTAAATTAACATTCTTTCTCTGATACCCTGGCTTTTGAAGATTCCACTACCTGGAATATCATCATTGTAGGGAGAAAAGAAGGATAAATTCTTACCAAGATTGCTAAAGGAGCTTCTGACTAGAGGTGACATTTCATAAGCCAAAAAAGTCACATAAATACAAAAAAAGAGAAAAAACAGAGGGGAGATATTTCCATTTAACTATAAGGATATTATCATAGAGGAAATATGATTTATGAAATTAGGCCATTGAGTTTGACTTCCTCTCACCTTTGCTTTTATCAGTAAGCTCAAGTTTAGATGAAAATACTAAATAGACATTAAAAATAAATTATTTATAACCATCTCTTGCTTACATTAAAGGCTTATGTACCAACAATAGTTGTTGGACCAAAGAAGTTGTCTAAATCCCTAAAGAAAAAAAGCCATAGGTGTTTTATGTCAAAACATTTTCATAATCTAAAATTTAAAATATGAAATAGCTAACTAAAAATAAGACAAAATCAGAGTATTTAAAGTTGTATTCAAATAAAATTGTGTTGCTTATCCAGACTATAAGGAAATAATAAAATAATTCAAAACTACAAATGAATAATTTGAAGTATCCTACCAAACCTTAAGAAGCATTTATATTTAATGACAAAAGTAAATTTATATTTTTAGTTTAGTTTCCATATGTGGAAAGAAATATATGATTTGAAATAGATGACATTTTGTTTTCAAACCATACATTATCTCCTTCTCTAAAAGTGTATGCTTGCCATTAATAATTTAGAGAGTGATGTTTTACTACTCATTTTAATATTTTTATTAAACAAATTTTAGGTCAAAGAATTATTAAATAAGAATTTAATAAATAAGAATAATTAAATATGAATAATGTTTCATATGGAAAAGTTTCATAAGTCAAAATACTACTTGACCATTTTTTAAAATTTCTCAATGCATAGGCAAGGATAAGTGAATCAGAAGTGTCCTTGAGATATGTCTATTGTTCTTCCTCCTTGGCTATTACTTGATAGCCAAAAATCAGTATGTGAGATGACTGTAGACAGCTGGCCAGTAAAAGAGATGATGATCTCCAGCTGTGCTGAGAGGAAAGGGAATTAAAAGATAATAAATGAGAATCTACTCAATCCTGTGTCAAAATATTTTTAAATTAATGCTGTTATGATCTGTTCTTACATGCATTAATGATGCTGGTGAGCATAGATCTTGGGCATGAGTCAAACAATTGAAATCATCAATATATATGTCCAAATTTAATCATAGTAGACTCTGGGGTGTTCGAAACAGAGAATTTCAGAATTAAAACAATTGGATTGATAAAGTTTTAAACAATGTAGATTTATTAAATAAATTTAGCTTTAAAAAATATTCAAGAAAAAAAAAAAGAAAAAGAAAGAGAAGAAAACCCACCAGGTTTGCTGTAATCTTATCAGAAAAATGTTTTTTAAGGTGCTTATAAACCTTAAGGCAGAGGAATATTGCTGGCTAGGCAGTATGAGCCAGATAGCATAGTTATGGAGTTATGGCTTTGGATTGATTAGTTTGCATATCAAAGGCATGCTCTAGGCTGAGCCTGTTACTACCTCTCAGAATTGGCTAGCTCCGAGAGAGGCAGTTTCTCCCCAGCTAGAAATGTTTCTAAAATGTCATAACATCATAATATGCAGAAAATAAAAATACATGTATAAATAATAGAATAGGGTATACTCATTCTTACAAAGTTTGCATGTAGCCCAGTGCAAGCCATTGAGTCCAGCTTAACTAAGGAAGCCTTTTGGCTATGGCATGATTATTCTCTATTATTCATAACAGAGGCTTCAAAAGTGGCTTTCACTCTGTAGAATGCCAGCTCTTTTTTCATTTTCTATGTTTTCTTTAGCAAAAAAAAAGAGAGAGAGAAATGACTATGTATTTACACATCCGTCACTACCTATTAAGAGAATGTTATTCCTCAGCTAAATGAAAAATGTCATAGCCTGCCAGTGAAACAGTTTTATGACTTTTAGCTCATCAACCTCATAAAACTCTTTGGTTAATTCCCACCTCAGTACCCTATGCTTCACAATAAGACAGTGTGCTTCTAAATGTATCTAACTATTACTAACTATTAATGTGTTTAAGATAGAAAGATATTAAATAAAATAATACATTATTTGTCCTCAAACACCTGAAGGAATTTAACGGAAACTATCATTCATGCTTCCCTGTAGCCATGCCCTTGCCTAGTCCTGTGTAGCCCATATACAGTATGTATATATAAGAGGTCTGTTCAGAATGTATCCAGCCACATACTGTGAAAAATAGAGACATTTACTGAAGAAGATACAAGATACAAGAATCATTGTACATAGGACAATGATACCTCAGTCCCCGTCAAAGTAGGCACCTTGGGACCTCACACAGGTCTCCCAGAGTCTTTTAACCTAACACCTACATGTTCAACATTCTCGAGTGTCCTGCCTGTTGCAGGCCTTCCAGTATGTGGATCACTTTCAACAATTCTCAACCATCTTTGAAGCATCTGTTCCACACTTGTATTTCCGCTGCACTCATTGCATTGTTACCAATAGCCTTCTGAATCATCTGAATAGTTTCCATGGAGGAATGTTCAAGCTTAAAGCAAAATTTGATGCAGATTAATTGCTCTACTTGCTCAGTCATTTAGAATGTGATGGCCACACAGCGCACATGCTCACTTAATGGCATCTAACACCCCACTGACCAGTACAGGGAGGTCATCATTATTCACGAATTCCAGTGCATTTCATTCCACTCTCCTCAGCTGCCAGGTTACATCGATGTTGTGCAAATCACTCTCATTATATCAATAATGGCTAGATACTTTCTGGACAGACCTTGTATATCTGTGCATGATGTTTTATTATGATAATTACACTATGAAATATCATGCTGGTTTAAAATTCAAATTTCATTTTAATTCTATGTACAAGAGGCAGTAGTTAAATTTGAAGTCTATTTTTCTAAGGTAGGTTATAAATTTTACATTTTCCAGATAATTACTGTAAACTGGAGTGTGCTTGGTTTTATTTGTTTGTTTAGAATTTGGTCCAGGAGAAGTTTCATCAATAGAATAGTGGAAAAATTTGCCTAAATAGGCTCATCAGTAGGAAACAGGAAGTAAAGCTATTGGTGGGAATAAAGACTCCTCCTAATGTAAAATTAAGTAATTTGAAAAGACTAAGCAGCATTCTTCTTCTATAGTAAATGTTTGAGACAATTCAGGTGAATATGCAGAAAATTTGTATTAATATACTTAGAGAAATAAAAGATTGTATACTAAGGACAATTTTGCCCCTAAGGAGTTGTATGGGGACAGCAGGAGCAGCAATCATGGGGCAGTGGTGTGGTCATGCAGATTACAGCAAGCAGCAGTGGAGATCACAAAGCTTCATTATGTCTTCACTTCTATGCTAAGCCCAATAGGCAAGAAATTAGAAATTTAGCGTGAAATATTTGGAAAAGTTTGCTCTATTGTGTGATAGTGTTAGAGAGTGGGCAGGGAGGGGTAAAACAGAATTTCCACTTGTTGGGGCTCAGAAACTGATGCCCCAAAATATAACACTTTGACATGCTGAACTGAAGAAGGCTCCATGTCTTTGTGACCTTCCCTCCCCTTCCTGTTCCTCAGTCCTCTGTCACTCCTGTAGTACCAGATGAAGTTGTTCTTTGATGTTTCTTTAGCACCTAGAGTCTGAACCCACCCAAGAACCAAACAATTGACCTCTATTTCCTTCCCTGAGTTATCACTGAATGAATCATATCACAGAAAGAAAGACTGTAGTCTGTCAACACACCTGGGCAGACTTTGGCCACAAACAATTGTCTGCTTTGCAAGCCCAGCAGATATTATCCCAGGCCATTGTATAACATGTTCTCTAAGCCCACTGAATTTCACTAAAAATCATTTATACCCCCCTAAAATCTTCCACACTTCCCCCTCTCCTTTTTCCCCTTTAACCTTTCTTCTTACCCCATTGGGTTATGGGGTAATCACTTTGTGATATTTTTCCTCATGCGTGCTGGTAAATTTGTATGTCATTTCTCCTATTAATCACTGAATTGATTTTTCAGTGAATCCTCAGAGGGGAGGGGGAAGTTTTTTCTTGGTCCCTACACACTCAACAGTGTGATACCCCTTCTATATCTCTTCATATAGCGTGCTCCTAACTGGTGCCAAGTTTGAAGATTGATGTTTATGAATGGGGTTTTATGAGTCCTGCCTGATGCCAGCTTGTTTTCCTCCTCATCTAAAGCATGATTTTTGCTACTTGTAGTTAAAAAATGAAAAAGAGCAAAGAAGAAGAGAAGAATTCCTCAGCCTAATCTAGCTTTGGACATTATTGAACTCTCACACATATATATGCACCCATAGAAAGAACGGGTATTCTTGATATAAAAATAACTTATGTTCCCTCTTACTACATTGTTCTTTCTAAGGTAAGACACACTCCTCACCATCACTACCATGGTTATTTCTTCTTGTCTACTTCCCCTACCAGCTCCTATAACAAGAACAAAACTTCAGAACCTGATTAGTGATAATTTGAAAATGGGTAGAGTCCTGCTATATCAGTAGCCAGGGTTAAATGCCACAGATCAAGACCATCTAAGTCTTCTTATTTTATTTCTGATCCAGTTGATAAAGCTTATCAAATGTGGTACAATTCAATTTTTATTTCCAGCATCACTTTTATCTGCAATGAAATCATCTAGTTAAGTTAAAATTTGCTTCACAAATTTGCTCATTTAGAGTCAAGGGAAAGGAAGAAGAAAATCCCAATTAAGCCTCCTCGACCTAGTTAAATTCTCTAATTCAATATTTATCAGATTTCTGTGCTAGATGATATATGCTTATATAAATATTAAAGATATGCTTTTATTTCAGCTTGAGACAGGAGTGGGGAATGATAAAACAATAATAAAAATAAATAATAACCATCTAAACTGGCTTTATTGTGTTATATGATCAGGGCTGCTTTTATTTATATTAAAGCATAATACACACAATTAAAATAGGTATTTTTTTACTCACATATTCTAAAGGAATTATAATCTTTTATTTCATATTTAATAACTTGGTAAAATATTTCAATGGAGCAGAATATCAATGTTCATATTTCTGAAAATATATTTTAATGAATACCTGGTTATTTCCAAATAATATTTTTAAAAGTGCTCTCATAAGCATAATATTTATGCTTATATAACCTTCTAGAAGATGTGATTGTACCTCTATGTTGACCAAATAATTTGAGCAACAAATAAAAAATTCAGTTAAACATCTAAATTTTTCTTTAGAATTTAATATACTAATACTGTAGATAGCCATCCATTTTCTTTTAAATTCTGATATCTCTGACATAATAGTTTTAATCATGGTGAATCTCTTATCACTTATGTTATCCCCATTGAATCTGTTTTATTCTCAATGCTTATACCTTGGTTGCACTTTCGCTGATTTTTTTCAGGCAATTCACTGATTCCCAAATAAAGAATTCCTTTATCCTCTTGGATATGTTGGTTTTTCTAAGGCTAGGTTATTACTCTAAACTTAAGCTGCCTTTATTTCTTAAATTTTTCCTAAACAGCCTGACACTTTCTAATCCTTATTTAGGTCTATCTACCATTTTATAACTTCCTTCTTTACAACTTTGGTTCTCTACAATCCTTATATCTAAATTATATATCTGGTGCAGTATTATTAACAAGTTCAGAGTCTTTGCTATTTTTCTGAATTTTACTCTTTCCTTTATCTTAAAGCACTAAGTCCTACACTTAGCCCTTTACCTTTTACTTTTAATGCTCAATTATCTTATTGTCTTTGTCTTTTCTACTTTTTCCTACTTCCATTAGGAAAATTCACAGCATAATTGTAAACCTTTAACCATTATTCTACTTCTATCCTCACTTATGAAAAAGTTTACATTCAACACAATCTGATCAAAATCACATATAAGAATCATAATGTTCTAGTCAAATCTATGAGTCTTAAATCTTGGATAAATAAGCTAGAAGGTACATTGAAATTTCAAAGTCAAAAATGCATAAAGGTATAATGTGAATTAATCACTAGATAAATGTGTTGGACTACTCTAGCATTAAAAATACCACAGTAGAAAAAAAGGATTGATGAAGAAAAATGGGAAATTTTATAACAATAGAAAGCAAATAATGAGGATGTTTTAAAAGTCTAAGTTTGTATATACCTTATATTATAGCATGACTTCAGATATTTAAAGAGAAATTAAAAGAAATTTGAAAGGAAACTAGAAAAATTATGCAGTATGAGTAAGAGACAATCCAAAAAGATATTTAGACAATATGATTAATATCTTTATGTAATTGATATATCGCCAATATTTTCCATAACTAATATCACCCTAAAAGTTGAATTATTAAAAGATTTAGTAGGGAAGGAGTTAGGAAGGAGATGAGAATGTTCTATATCACCATCTTTATTTCATATTGCTTTGGAAGTTTTAACAAGTATAAAAGACAAAATTTATTAAATTAAAAGAGGAAAACTAAACTTTATTCTCAAATGACATAAATATATTTTATAATAAAATCCACATAAAATTATACTTATATCATTTTTAGCTTTAGATTTTGGTACTAATTACTTGCATTTTTTTTTACATTTTATATACACTGGCACAAAACAATAAATTTTTTATTTCTTCATTTCTGGAAAAAAAATTGTGTTTTCCATTTTCTCTTTTCTTTTAATTTTTATAAAATTAGGGGCTACAAATGCAGTTTTGTTATATGGTTATACTGCATAGTGGTGAAGCCTGAACTTTTACTGTAGCCATCACCCAAATAATGTACAGTGTGCTCATTAAGTGATTT